>CABEGB010000994.1:146120-205021 GCA_901521435.1 Crematogaster levior
ATTACACCACGCTGCTGCTTGTCAAACTACACTTACCGTTCGGTACATTATCAACATAGAAATCTTTGAACGCGTTTTTCTCGCGAATGCTTGAGAGGTGCATCGTATCCTTTTACCACGATTTAGTGGGAGGGCTGAACTATAACATATATAAAATTCAGTCAAATCGGAGGGAGCCAATTCTGGTGTTCCCCTTGTAAGTATATACACAGCTTTAGACGATAGATTCTTCTCTTATCGGATCAGGAAGCCCCTTTTGCTTCTTCGATCCTTTGTTTTTCGCAGGCTGTGGCAATTGCGAATGACTACACCTTCCTTGCTTTGGGAACAAAACAGCTTTGAGGATCGGTGGCAGAATTATCTGATGTTCGTTGTTCACATTCCCAACAATAGTCTTGCGGGTAATATCCGAAATGATGATTGCGACTTTTATATTTGTCTCTTATACTTGTCTTATCCTTACGCTATTTTAGTACTCCTGACTTTTTTAAATCAAAACCCCAACTTCAATAAATCAACCGCTTATAGGCTATTGATAATAGGATTTTTAAATTGCTAAAAGTTAGTCCAAAGTTAGCTGCTACTCATAATAAATTTCAAGAGAATAATTGGAATTAGTTTTTTGAGATTAAAAAAAATATAATTTTATTTTGAACATCTGTATCTCCGAAACATTTGTAAAAAAAGTGTATAAACTTATAATATAAACTGTACATCGAAGAAGGTAAGATTGTATCATTATAGTATATTATGATACAACTGAACAACTTTTTTAATTAATACATTTACGCGCAAGTATATTTAAGCATCGTTATACGATGCTTTATTAACGTCTTACTTTTTCCACAATTAGTCAAATATTTAAAAAATATTTATATGTGATTATATATACATGAGTGGTCATTGACGGATGCTCAGAATTTACTTATTTCTTAAGTATGCTTATTTGAAAAGGGACTTCATATTTGTATTAATGTTTTTGATAATGATTATGACGTCGCTTTTGTTTTGTCATAGTTTGCCATATTTTTCTCTGCACCTTTTTTTCTTCGACACGCCGCTCAAAACGTAAATTTGTAAC
This sequence comes from Crematogaster levior, assembly GCA_901521435.1. Classification (NCBI taxonomy): domain Eukaryota; kingdom Metazoa; phylum Arthropoda; class Insecta; order Hymenoptera; family Formicidae; genus Crematogaster; species Crematogaster levior. Next base: position 147,202 of record CABEGB010000994.1, read on the forward strand.
ACATATGCATTATTAAATACATGTGACTCTCGCTATAGTGAAATTGAGACTATGTAAGTTCCATAACTCTTAAATACAATATCGAAACCTCTCTTCTTGTAATATTTTGATTTATTTATCTCATTGCGTTCAATCTCTTGATGGAAAATTTCTAAATTGATTGATTAAATGTTGCTGATGTTATTTTCGCATATCATTAAGAAGAAGAGAAACGATTTTTTCTTGGTTCAAAGATAATGGAATTTTTGTCTTTGAGACATGTGGATATCTTCGGGCAGCATGTATTCGGGGGTATTGCTGAACATAATGGATGACGTTCTCTTAGAGTTATGGAACAGCAACGTTGCTAAAGTGAAAGTTTCGTGAACGCAACGCACGCATGAAGATTGGAAAACTTTGATAAACGAGAACATCGGAGATCAGAGTTAGGCGGTTGTTTCCGCTAATTCACTGCTACTACCGCTGATGCTAGAGGTACGTTTTCAAAGCTTTGCTGCTATTTCACTATACTAGAATGATCGTCCAATAGCCTTCATGCTTACCTGCTTTAACGTAAAGGAATATACATTGGAATTCTTCTATTTAAAAAATTCTATTGCATAGAGATTAAATACAGCAACTTTGCTTGATAATGATACATTATACATTTAACTGCGGCACTGTCAGATACAAATTTCTATTTTTATTTTGGTTCTCTTCTCTACAGCTTCATCTTTTATATCATTTTGTATTTTTACTTTTCTCATATAATTCTGTATTCTTTTAACGCATTTATTTAATTTTATTAAATTTAGTTTTATTATTTTATGTTGTGTACACGAAATACGAAAAGATCTATAATTTGTACTTTTAGTTGTATCTGAGCCATCTCAATTCTATAATTTTAAAAAATTCGAGAAGCTATTGGTACTTAGTGAGTGCCAGTTTCATTCTATAAGTATTCTTTGTCTAACTTTTCATATTTCTGTTTTGTCTTGGTTGGGTGATCTCTTTCGTCTATTCTCTTGCTACTAATTTATAAATATATTAAATATAAATATATAAAATTCGCATCTTACTGTTTTGAGATTTAAGATTTACCAGAGAAAGACCTGTGCAAGAAAATTAAGTTAAGTAAAGTTTTGATAAGAGCTCAGTGAGGTGACACCAGGTAACTACATATACGTTTTCAGGATGAAATGGAGACAATGCGTCATTCTACACAGCGAGAGAGAGCACAGCTTTCTTGCCAGTTAGCGCAAACAGAAGAGGAAGTACGTCATTTGAAGGACAAAGTGTTTGTATTAGAGCAGAGGATTGCTCTCGAAATGAACGATCAAGTGACAGTCGATGAAAGAATAGCCGATCTGATGCGCGAACGGACACTACTAGAGAGAAAGCTTGAAGAGGCGCATCTTCATCTCTCCGATATAAAGACCAGTTGGTCGGGCAAAATCTCCAGTCTTGAGACGCAGGTTGGCAGACTTAGTAGACAAGCTGGTGAGGAAGGACTGGAACGCAGGCGGGTCGAACAGGAGAAAGAGAAGCTTAAACAAAAAATCAAGCAGCTAGAAGCTGAGATAGAGGTGAATAATGTTGTCTTAGCGACGAAAGATGCTAAGCTTTTGCGCATGACAGAGGACATCGATGAAATGGCCATGGAACTAAAAGAGCTCCGGGCCAGCGTTGATCATGAGGTGGATGAATTTAAACGGCAAATTGTGAGTTACCGCGATATGTAGTGACAACACGAAGAGTATGCATGAACTAGATTGTAATCTTTTACCGAAAATTTTTTTTGAATTTCCATTCCAAAAAGAATTGTTTCTAGAATTGAAACAAAAAAAGATATTATCAAATAAACGATCACTGAATTGTCTGTAATATACGAAATTTATTGTTGGCCTGAAGAATACAATCCGTTTTCATTGTTATATTATTGAGATTGTTATACGATGTATATAAATTTCTATTCAGACCAAAACTATTGTGTCCAAAGAAATCCTTTGTCTGATATTTTCTGTTTGTTTAATATCAGAGAAAAAAGAGGTATGTGCCCATTGGTTATATTTTATTATATTTCCAATATGCACAACAGATTTAACAACTTTAATTATTTTTTTATTTTTATTATATTTTGTAACATCTTCAAATTTTACTATGTATATTTTATTTGATGGTATATGTTAATTATTACATTTTATAAGTAAATAAATCTTATTTTTTTAGAAAGAAAATACATTTATATAGTTTTTTGCGATTTTTCTTGTCAAAAATTTTCCTTACATTCCATATCTCTTTTAAGTTTATGATGAATTAAAGTCACCGAATATAACGGTTTAAAACAATTATAAAATGCTATCTATTATAATATAGTGTATTGTATATTAGCTCTATGGTTATTTATAATTATTATTTTTTTCTAGAGCTGATTTGATATTGATACATATTACAAACATTACGTATACTATGTCATTTGTTTTCAAATTTCCATAATCATTTTCAGTAAAACAAATTAATTCTAATCACTAATCACTAATTATATCAAGCGAATTTAGATGAGTATAAAATGTCCTATGTATAATATGATATAATTAATTTTATCACAAATATTCCTATATAATAGTAAGAAATATATCTAAAATCGCCAAACGGTCTGAGCTGGATCTTAATAGCCAATCAATAAGCTGCGTGCCGACTTGGTTTGTCGGACTCTAAACGCAGTAAAGAAGATGCATGCCGATTTAATATGTTAGTATATTAGAAAGGGGGGGGGACACTTATTAGCATCAATATGTGAAATCGATGTTGATTTTAAGTTGGTGATTTACTGTGTTTTAAATTCGGCATATTAAGTCGACACACAGCTCATTGATTAGCTATTAAAATCCAGTTCGGACCGTTTAGCGATTTTAGATATATTTTTTACTATTATGTAATTTAGGGTTTAAAAAAATGTACCATTTGTGTTACCTGTATAATTTTATATCAAATTTTAATTATTTAATCTGATTTTATATTGTCAGAAGCGATCAAAGTAAAAGTCTTATACACATTACTATTGTTGCTACATAACTAAATATATCAACTCATATATTTCGTTTGTGCCATTATATACAAAATTGATAAGAAATTTAATACGTTTTATCTTGCATCTTAGTATTATACATACGAAAACCACAATATATTGCATAAAATATCAAACTAGAATATCTAGAATCTGCCTTATTCAGTCCAAGTAGGATCTTGGTATAACCTATTGATATTATGTGAATGTTATACATTTTTCTCAATAATAGACTGCACACCGATTTGGTTTGTCGGTCTTAAAACACAGTCACTTTTGCTTCAAAAGTAAAATCCACACCTTTTTTTTAAATCGGTTAATCGATTTAATTTGATGTATAAGTCTCACATTTGAAATACTTGTAAAGAATTTATTGTGGAAAATATTACCTCAGCTAGGATTCAAACTTGGAACCTCCCAACTCTGGGGCGGGTGTCGTACACAGACTTTTATATTATACGCTAGACTGCTAACTGTGTCCCTTTAACTGTTGCAGGTATTTATGTATAACATGCGCAGAATAAGCTACGAGCATGCGCAGTGAATATTATTTTATATACTTTTATATCTTGCGTTACACAAAAATACAAACCAAGAAATTTTATGCTGTGTAAAACTGTAAAATAAATATAATCAAACAATAATATAATAAAAAATATTATAATAATGTGTTTTTAGTATTACTATAATATGTTATAATGTAATACGATCTAAATACAAACAATTTGGTAAAGAAAAATTATTTATTATTAGGTGTACAACTTTGCTTCCGCCGTTTTTTTCCCGAAATTCGAGGCTTTATTGTAAAAAACTGTAAAAAACTTGTGTCTAAAAAAATTGTAAAAAACTGGTTATACATTTATTTTCAATTAAGTATGATTCAAAGTATTGTCCATCGCTGGCCACTACTTTCTCCCATCTTTCGGGCAGCGTACGAATCCCGCGTCGAAAAAACTGGTCATCTTTTGAGACGATCCACGAATCGATCCGATTTTTTACTTCTTCATAAGACCGGAAGTGCTGGTCAGCCAAGCCGTGTGCCATTGATCGAAATAAGTGATAGTCAGAGGGAGTAACGTCTGGAGAATACGGCGGGTGGGGTAGGACTTCCCATTTTAACGTGTCCAAGTATGTCTTAACCACTTTTGCAACATGGGGTTGAGCATTGTCATGCTGCAAAATCACTTTATCGTGTCTCTCGCTGTATTTCGGCCGTTTGTCTTTCAATGCTCGGCTCAAACGCATCAATTACGTTCGATACCGATCGCCTGTTTCAGTCGGTTTTAACAGCTCATCAAGAGACACGGTAGTGTCTTGTGCTAAGTCTGCGTAAGCAACAAAACGCTCCCGTGTCTCTTTACGCGAATCGGACAGTTGAGAGCACTCAATATTTCTAGTTTTCATATATCCGCTCAACGGATTGAGTTCTAAGTAATCTCAATCGATAGAGCGGGGTCGAATTATATAATAAAAGTGTTTTTATTTTTGGGCTACATGCTCTATAAATCGAGTTATTACGATGCAAAGTTAAAATGTGAAAAATATCATTTAAGAAACGTTGTCGTCGACCGTTCAGATTCTCCGTTTGAGGCATTCGACATAAGATCGCGCTAGTGATACTCTGGAAGTGTAGGCAAGAGGGACCGCGGTGAGGGGCAAAGAAATAGAGTATGATCGATAATCGATCGACAGTAAGTGACGTCGATAAACGAAAGTTAGGTTAGCGGCGACGATAGTGAAAAATATAACACTCAGGTAAAATTTTCGAATGCGCCCATAGTCTATAACCTGGTTTGACAGGTATAGGTTACGTTTGTGTATCAATCAATGTGTATTATAAGAAATAAGAGGGAAAAAAATAATTTCGCAAGTTTATCAATATCAATATGCGGCTCGTGTACAGATTAATAGTTTAATCAAAGATATTATTATTGTATTTGCACATGCAATAATAATATCTCTGATTTACCTGATTAAACTATTAATCTGTACACGAGCTGCATATTGATATTGATAAACTTGCGAAATTATTTTTTTTCCTCTTATTTCTCATAATACACATTGATTGATACACAAACGTGTACAAAAAAGAGCTAATTTTTAAAATAGCATATTTTGTAGCAGTGCTAAGTCTTTTAATTAAATTTTTTTATTTTTATATTAATTTTTACTTATTAAAATATTTTTATAAATTTTTATTTTTACTTAGCACAATTTGTTGATATAATTATTTTTGTAGAATGTATAATTAAAATAACTTGTGTGGATTAAAATTACACTATTTTGGAAATAGGTTTTTTAATAGTTTTTTTAGAGTTAATAATATTATACTATTTTGTAAAAATACTTTTTAACGCAGACTTAGCACCTTTTTTTTACTTTTTTTTAAAAAGGTAATTTTTTAACATAATACACTACACCGAGCTGGTCCCACCAAATGCAGAGCCAAATGCATGACCTTGGAGCCGTGAATATTTGGTTTGGCCGTCGACGTGGAAGCATGGCCGGGAACTCCCCATGATTTTCTGCGCTTGGAGTTATCGTAATGAACCCATTTTTCGTCCCCAGTCACAATGCGATACAGAAATCCCTTCCGTCTTTACCTTTCCATGGCTTTGAGGCGTTTTGAAATGGCTTATTGAGTCACTCCCAATAATCGTGCCAATTCTTTTTGATTTTGACACGAGTCTTGATCAAGTAATGCCTCCAATTCTGCATCTTCGAAAACCTTCTCTTTTCTATCGCTATGTCGGTCTTCGACGTCAAAATCACCGTTCTTGAAGCGTTGACACTCACGACACGTTCTTTCACTAATAGCGGCCTCACCATAAGTATTTGAGAGCATTCGATGAGCCTCAGACGCAGATTTCTTCATATTGAAGCAAAAAATTAAAACCTCCAGCAAATGACGAGAATTTGGCTCGTAAACTGACATTTTCAATCGAGAATAACTTTATGATGCAGACACAAATCGACTAATGTTTCTATGGGGTTATGTTGACAGATGCCCAAGTTTATTGTATGACGTCTATGATCTATTTATTTCGACCACCACTTATCGCTAAAGCTATCTATAGGAAAACGGCGGAAGCAAAGTTGTACACCTAATAGTTTTTTGCAAGCGTATCAGAAAATAATTAATAATATAATGTGACAAATATAATAAATATAGTAAAAATACTAATTAACCCTTTCGACAGGTTGAGTTCGAAAGGTTAGAATCGCATAGCTTATTCTGCGCATCCACTCCGCGCATTACATGTACATAGACAACATTTGTACATAAGGAGAGCAATGGGAGTTAGCGATCTAGCGTATAGTATAGAAGTCTGTGGTGCCGTAGCCTGTTCGACCACTGAAGCATGTATTAATTATTATTGTTTATAACACGTCATTCCAGGTTCGAATTCTGAGGTAAAAGTAGCTGTGTTTTAAGACAAACCAAGTCGGCGTACAGTCTGTTAATTGAGAAAAGTTTATAACAACACATAATATTAATAAGCTATACAAAGATCTTAGTTGGATTGAATAAGGCGGATTATGTTCTAGTTTAATATTCGGTATAATTAGCAATCCGAATATTATTAAGTATTATTGTTGTTTATATTGCATAATATTATAATTATATTATAATAATTGCATGTTACTTCGAAGCTTAATGCTTCTTGCTTGATGCACAGTTTTGTCTTTTAATCTATGAGCATGCGCGTTATTACTATGAATTTTTTATTTTTGTTTTTATTATATTGTTCTTGTTTTTTGAAGCATATTAAAAGTTATTCGGATGTGTTTTAGAGAGATTTATGTTAGAGAAATGTGTAAGTCATTTATGCAATCGATCAGTATCAAAGATAATGTAACTCTCTTATGTTGTTATGTTATGGGTGGGAGAGGGAGAGGGGAGAGAAAGAGAGAGAGAACACGCACGCAGGCGTTTGTGCGTGCGAACTATGTACATTTCATTTTATGGAATAAAAAAGAAAACAAATATATTTTTTCTTTCTTTTCACCGACTTTTTATTTCGACCACCACTTATCGCTAAAGCTATCTATAGGAAAACGGCGGAAGCAAAGTTGTACACCTAATAGTTTTTTGCAAGCGTATCAGAAAATAATTAATAATATAATGTGACAAATATAATAAATATAGTAAAAATACTAATTAACCCTTTCGACAGGTTGAGTTCGAAAGGTTAGAATCGCATAGCTTATTCTGCGCATCCACTCCGCGCATTACATGTACATAGACAACATTTGTACATAAGGAGAGCAATGGGAGTTAGCGATCTAGCGTATAGTATAGAAGTCTGTGGTGCCGTAGCCTGTTCGACCACTGAAGCATGTATTAATTATTATTGTTTATAACACGTCATTCCAGGTTCGAATTCTGAGGTAAAAGTAGCTGTGTTTTAAGACAAACCAAGTCGGCGTACAGTCTGTTAATTGAGAAAAGTTTATAACAACACATAATATTAATAAGCTATACAAAGATCTTAGTTGGATTGAATAAGGCGGATTATGTTCTAGTTTAATATTCGGTATAATTAGCAATCCGAATATTATTAAGTATTATTGTTGTTTATATTGCATAATATTATAATTATATTATAATAATTGCATGTTACTTCGAAGCTTAATGCTTCTTGCTTGATGCACAGTTTTGTCTTTTAATCTATGAGCATGCGCGTTATTACTATGAATTTTTTATTTTTGTTTTTATTATATTGTTCTTGTTTTTTGAAGCATATTAAAAGTTATTCGGATGTGTTTTAGAGAGATTTATGTTAGAGAAATGTGTAAGTCATTTATGCAATCGATCAGTATCAAAGATAATGTAACTCTCTTATGTTGTTATGTTATGGGTGGGAGAGGGAGAGGGGAGAGAAAGAGAGAGAGAACACGCACGCAGGCGTTTGTGCGTGCGAACTATGTACATTTCATTTTATGGAATAAAAAAGAAAACAAATATATTTTTTCTTTCTTTTCACCGACTTTTTATTTATTTATTTATTTTTTACTACTTTTTGTTCCTAAATAATTCCGTTATAATTCCACAGAAAAAATTTAAAAAAACATTTCGAAATTTCTATCAAATCTAAAGAGGACTGCTTAAATGGATTTGAAATATTTGAACATATAGCAAAGTTAAAATTTTTGCAATTTAAATGTTCATAATTTTTGAACGATTCGACTACAAACGAAAAGAAAATTACAAACTACGAGCAACTACAAATAATTCTAAGGAGGATCGCACAAGCGAATTTTAAATATCTCAATGTCGTATGCGAGTCATTTAAAAAAAATTTTTTAGTAGTCATATGTTGGTTTACATAGATTAAAAAATTTTAAGGACCTAGATAGTATTCATTAAAATAAAAAGATTTTATAAGAACAATTTTTTAAGTCGACAGCAATCTGACCATTATTTTATTTACTGATAAATTCACAACTTTAGTTTGGGTCTTTTTTAAGTGTCTTAAGCCTGCGGCAATAAAGATGCAGAATTTTAGATCAAGTGACTTAAAGCTTAATCCTAATTGGCTCTCGTAAGCAATCCAGTACAAAAAATCGTATCGTGTGCTGCAGACTTAATGTGCATCAAATGTATGAAAAAATGTTAAAAATACGTAGCTAAATATATAATAAATAAGACAAAAATTTGCGGTAAAAAACTAAATCGTATCTACCTACATCATCAAGTGACGTTAAAATGTGTACAAAAACGTCTAATGTTATGAAATTTGTCAAAAACGATCATAAGTTGTATAAGATGTTTTTGTGAGGATATTTTGAGATCTGCAAGAGTCAAGTCAAGAGAAAAAAGATTGTGTTGTAATTGTTGTAAGGTCGAAACCAAATCATCATTTCAAAATTTTAAATGAAAGAAAATTTTATTGCAAGATTTCGATTATTCAAAGAAATAGTGTAAGGTATCTGCGAGTAATAAGACCTGTTTAACTTAAATTTAATGAAATAAAAAATAATGTTTGTAATCAATTATATTTATTATAAATCAGTCTTCCTACGTCTTAGGAATAAACAAAAACATAAATTATATAATTTTTATCAAAAATAATTATTTTCAAAAACAACATAAATAGACCTTAATATATTATGGTAGCATAATAAGGCTTCTAAGGCTATAATCTGCAAAAACAAGTAAATTTTTAACAAATTGGGATCAAATCAAACTTGTAATGGTTTTTAACAACAAAATAAGAGCTTAATTTTTGGCCAAATTTAAATGATTAGTCTAATCACAACAGCCATCAGAGCACTCAAAATTATCTACATCTTCTGCTGATAGACCGACACATTCTTTGTGATACTATTTGTCACATTGACTGCACTTTCTCATATCAGCCACTCTGTCTTCTCCACAACCATGACAATACCATTCGGTCTCCATTTCTATGGTATTAATATTCGTTTTTGACTTTTTAGACTTATGTTAGATTTTAATGACTTTTGGAACAAGGGGAACACCAGGATTTGTCCCCTCCGATTTGGCTGAATTTTATATATGTTATAGTTCAGCCCTCCCACTAAATCGTGGTAAAAGGATACGAGGCACCTCTCAAGCATTCGCGAGAAAAACGCGTTCAAAGATTTCTATGTTGGTAATGTACCGAACGGTAAGTGTAGTTTGTCAAGCAGCGGCGTGATGTAGTGAGTAAGGCGTCGGACTAGAATGTTGCATGTTGCTGGTTCGAATCTTACTTTTATAATTTTTTTTTTTTTTATTGTATTATATTGTATATGTTTTATTTTTAATATTTAATTCTAAAAATTAATGTATTAAACAATTTTACAAAATTTAAAAATATAATTTATATTTTTATACGTTGCGTTTCTTAAAATTAAAATTTAATTAACACACACACATATTTATTATTAATTGTAAATTGTCATTTGTAAAACAAATATTAAACAAAATATAATTAAAATATAAACAAAATTATTATAAATTGTAAAATATAACTAAATATAAAACTAAAATTTATTTGTTATGTAATAAATATATTTAAAATTATATTTTATTCTTAAAATTTAAATTTATATTTTATTCTCGTGTTTCTATGATAAATATCATCCCAACATATGTAATTCTGATGTTTCTGATTCTGATAATGAATAGATTTTGCTTATTGTGAACAAAATAAAATATAGTTGCAAACATAATAAAAGATTTAAATTTTCTTATCCTTCTCTTCTTTTTTTCCTCCTATTATACAAAAAAATTTTATATAAATTGCATGACAATTTACAATTAATAATAAATATGTGTGTGTGTTAATTAAATTTTAATTTTAAGAAACGCAACGTATAAAAATATAAATTATATTTTTAAATTTTGTAAAATTGTTTAATACATTAATTTTTAGAATTAAATATTAAGATTTGAACCAGCAACATGCAACATTCTAGTCCGACGCCTTACTCATTACACCACGCCGCTGCTTGACAAACTACACTTACCGTTCGGTACATTACCAACATAGAAATCTTTGAACGCGTTTTTCTCGCGAATGCTTGAGAGGTGCATCGTATCCTTTTACCACGATTTAGTGGGAGGACTGAACTATAATATATATAAAATTCAGCCAAATCGGAGGGGACAAATCCTGGTGTTCCTCTTGTTAGATTTTATTGGAATTAATCAATATTTATTCTCATTTTATTTTTAGTTGATTATTAGTTTTGATTTAGATCCGCGTTTAGTTAGATACATAGACGCCACCTACATATATTCTAGTATTATTTTTGTTTCCAAAAGTTTATACTCCTGTACTTCTTTTTTCACTTCCGTAAAATCACATCCTATTGTGCGCACAGTAAAATTTTTTTTGTCTGTATGTTTCCTTTGTGAAGAGATATAATAAATTAGTTTTGTATAAGGAATATTGTTTATGGGTCATTCTGTTTCTAATCTGTTAAAAAATTTTTGAACCTTTTCTTCATTGGTATTGGACTTAAAAGATCTTTTGTCACCTGCGTCCCTCTATAATTTATCACTTTTCTTCCAATAGATGTTCCTTTCCTTGTCTTTATGTTAGATGTTGGTATTTATTGCTGAAATGTAGTCCTTGAGATATTTTTAAGTTTACTTACTTAGCGGCACATCGTAAATAAAAAGGCCCACATCATAATGTAGGGTGACCAATGAGAATGTTTTAAAAGTAAATGGTTATTACTTCGCAACAAATAGATCGAATAAAATGAATTAAACGCCATGTTGTAGAGGAAACTTGTCAACTTTATTACCATATATATGAAAAAGAAATATAATAATTTAACAATTGAAATACACAATATAAAAAGGATAAAAATTTTGCTTGCGCATATGAGTTAATGGTATGCTTTCAAAGTGTTGTCCATCAAAATCAGCACAGAACTGCAATTATTTACGAAAACTTTAAAATACATTATCTAACATCGATGTAGGAATGCTGTGAGTGCATTTTTGACCGTGGTAAAACGGTCCTCAAGTAGGAAAATTAATAATGAGGCACTTTTTAGTTTTATGGCACTTTACTTCTACTCTTCCTTCAAGCGACATATTCTGCCGCCGCAACTCGACTCTCTCTGTCTACCGCTTACGCCCGGAGTGCACGCAGGAATTACTTGCCCCGCAGCCAATAAACACCGAAGATAATACATAACCCGCGCAATTACAAAGAATATACATGCTTATTAATTATTTCTTACAATTAGTTTTGTAGAATATAATAAACATAGAACATTTTTAACAACAAACTACTAACATAAGATTAATGCGTTAATATAGAAAATACTTACGATCATTTGCAAGGTTTTTTTTTACTATTTGAGCGACGCATCCTCACTCTTCAAAACAAAATACGGACATGTGTAATAAAATTATTTATAGAAAGATTAATAAATAAATTAAAATGCTGATATAAATTATACAGGGTGTCCCAGAACCACCATGTATCTTTTTAATGGCAGATGCCTTAGAATATTTTAAGACAAAAATCCTAATATAAAAATGTCGAGGTTGTGGTGTAGTGGAGTGGATTGGTCACTGGAGGTTATTGAATTGACGCATGCCCCTATCTAATATTTATTAACAATCCGTAATTAGTACAAATCGCACGCCGTCAGTCTTGCGGTGTTCGCACTGTGCCGTCCATGACGATTCTCTCTTCACTCACTTTGATCGCCGCTCTCGCTACATACTGAGCGCCGCGTGGCCTCCCACTCTCGCACTCATACACTCATGCGCGTACACTACAACTTCCCCCTTTTTAGTTGGGATCACGGGTCGTAGCGTTTTATTGTTTGACAATCGTATGAAGATGTTTCGCTATTTACCGATTCCCCCCTTTTTAGGTTTGAACCTAGTTCGAATCATTTGACCTACGTAATGTAACCGTCGTTGAATTTAATTGTGTACATAACTTCTGTTCAAAACAATTGCTTCGCATTTTCTGTCTGTTTTTCTTCTATAGTCGTTAACATACACTATTTCACCAATTTCAAAGACGCGTTTTCTTTTACCCTCTGAATCGTGCTTGGTTGAATTGATTATACTCAACTGTGCTTTGAGTGTCGCATAGCAGAAAATCAAATCTATTTTTTAATTCTCTTTTGAATAAGGAATATAAGGAACGCTAGTGATTTATTCGTTGTTGAGTGAGGTGTATTGCGATAATCGCAAGAATCTATTCAAAGAAAATTCTATTCAAAGAAAGAATCTATTCAAGGAAAATTCTAAAGAATGACTGTCTTTGATCATTTTATCTACGTTTGATTTTACAGTTTTCACAAAGTTTTCTGCTGCTCCATTCGTTGCTGGATGATACAGTGGTGAAAAAATGTGTTTAATTCTATTTCTTTTTAGATATTCTCGAAAATCGGCACTAGTCGGTAAATATTTCGTTTAACGGACCACCCTTCAATGTCCTTGACATATGTTGTCAAGGTCATCCTCCTGAGTGACCTTCTGAAGGTTTTAGCCGTCGCTCGTTTTTTATTAAAAAGTTATTAACAAAAAAAGATTTGAAAAATAGCGAATTGGAACACATCCACACGCACACACACACACCCCAACTTTGACATATGTTGTCAAGGTCATCCTCCTGAGTGACCTTCTGAAGGTTTTAACTGTCGGTCACTGCTCGTTAAAAAGTTATGAACAAAAGAAGTTTGAAAAATTTGGCACTTATTTTGAATACACATTTACACATTTACCGCCAATGATCAATGAACAAAAGAACTTTCACCACATTGTGTGTGTATATAGCATTCCTACTATTGTTAATATTTCTATGACTTTGAAACGGAATCCGAAAGTAAACTAATATACGATAGATTTTCGTACAGATAACATTCCGATAATCTGTCTTAAAATGAAACCTCATTTTGCATTGAAAAGTATACGCGTGGAGGCAGTGTGTTCCGCTCCCCCTACGGGGGAGCTCCACTATCGAGAAACTACACATATAGGTGTGGAAAGTTTCCACGCAAAGCAAGTTCCACCCACACCTATGTGTGTAGTTTTTTGGTAGTGGAGCCCCCCCGTAGGGGGGGCGGAACACACTGCCTCCACGCGTACACTTTTCAATGCGAAGCAAGTTCCACCCACACTTATGTGTGTAGTTTTTCGGTAGTGGAGCCCCGCCCGTAGGGGGGGCGGAACACACTGCCTCCACGTGGAAACTTTCCACGCGAAGCAAGTTCCACCCACACCTATGTGTGTAGTTTCTCGATAGTGGAGCCCCCCCGTAGGGGGAGCGGAACACACTGCCTCCACGCGTATACTTTTCAATGCGAAATGAGGTTTCATTTTAAGACAGATTATCGGAATGTTATCTGTACGAAAATCTATCGTATATTAGTTTACTTTCGGATTCCGTTTCAAAGTCATAGAAATATTAACAATAGTAGGAATGCTATATACACACACAATGTGGTGAAAGTTCTTTTGTTCATTGATCATTGGCGGTAAATGTGTAAATGTGTATTCAAAATAAGTGCCAAATTTTTCAAACTTCTTTTGTTAATAACTTTTTAATAAAAAACGAGCGACGGCTAAAACCTTCAGAAGGTCACTCAGGAGGATGACTTTGACAACATATGTCATGGTCAAGGTCATTGAAGGGTGGTCCGTTAAACGAAATATTTACCCTTGAATCGATTTTGAAAACGTTGTATCTTTCCTCATGTTAATTATTTCCGGCTATTTCGAATGAGCGTCTACTATAATCAGAACATATTACCGTGAAATGGTCCCATAAAATCTACGTGTATTCGGGACCAAGGAGTGCTTGGCCATTGCCATGTTAGTGCCGTTTTTCCAGGATCTGATCTTGCTTCTAAACATATTGTACATTTGTTCGATAGGATATTGATATTGTCGTCTATACCTGGCCACCAAATGTAATTACGTGCCATTTGTTTCATCTTAACTATACCCATGTGGGACATATGTAATTCTTGTAACAAATTTTCTTCGTAACCTTTCAGGAATTACAAGCCTGTGTCCCTAGATTAAACAATTACTCTCGATAAACAATTCATTGCGCTTTGTGTGAAATTTTTTCTCGATATTTGATAGGTTTACAATTTTCGGCCAATCGTTTCTTACATATCTGATTATTTTCTTCAGTGTTTTGTCGTGTCCTGTCGCCGTTGCTACCGTCGCAAAATCAATTATCGAGCAGTTTTCTTGAAGGTAAATCATACATTGAAATTCTTCGTCAAATACATGCATTGTGTCTGAAATAGGTAAACGCGATAAAGCGTCACAATTACCGTTTGCTTTAGATTTTACTACGGTAATTATGCAGAATAGGGGAGCATCCCCCCATGACCTTGACCTTGACATATGTTGTCAAGGTCATCCTCCTGAGTGACCTTCAGGAGGTTTTAGCCCTCGGTCACCACTCGTTAAAAAGTTATAAACAAAAAAAGTTTGAAAAATGTCGCCCTTATTTTGAATACACCTTTACACATTCACCGGCAATAACCAATGAGCAAAAGGAGTTTCACGACACTGTGTATGTATATGGTATTCCTACTGTTGTTGATATTTCTTATTACATTTCCACGCGTAAAACATAGATTCGCGTCAAAAATTGCAAACCCATGTGGAACCTCTCTTCGCATCGAAAAGTATACGCTTGGAGGCAGTGTGTTCCGCCCCCCCTACGGGGGGGCTCCACTACCGAAAAACTACACACATAAGTGTGGGTGGAACTTGCTTTGCGTGGAAAGTTTCCACGCGTAAAACATAGATTCGCGTCAAAAATTGCAAACCCATGTGGAACCTCTCTTCGCATCGAAAAGTATGCGCTTGGAGGCAGTGTGTTCCGCCCCCCCTACGGGGGGGCTCCACTATCAAAAAACTACACACATAGGTGTGGGTGGAACTTGCTTCGTGTGGAAACTTTCTACACGAAGCAAGTTCCACCCACACTTATGTGTGTAGTTTTTCGGTAGTGGAGCCCCCCCGTAGGGGGGGCGGAACACACTGCCTCCACGCGTACACTTTTCAATGCAAAGTGAGGTTTCATTTTAAGATAGATTATCAGAATGTTATCTGTACGAAAATCTATCGTATATTAGTTTACTTTCGGATTCCGTTTCAAAGTCATAGAAATATTAACAATAGTAGGAATGCCATATACACACACAATGTCGTAAAAGTTGTTTTGTTCATTGATCATTGGCGGTAAATGTGTAAATGTGTATTCGAAATAAGTGCCAAATTTTTCAAACTTCTTTTATTCATAACTTTTTAACGAGTAGTGACCGAGGGCTAAAACCTTCCGAAGGTCACTCAGGAGGATGACCTTGACAACATATGTCAAGGTCAAGGTCATGGGGGGGGGTGCTCCCCTATTCTGCATAATTACCTTTACTACTTCGATTGTATACGAATAGCTTGATAAGAAGTAAGCCCATCTCTGCAATCTGCTGTGCAACATCGCTGATATATTTTTGCTACCGAAAATGAATTTTAATGGTTCGTGATCAGTTTTGAGAATAATGTGGTTACCATAGATATATTGAAATTAGATAGATATATTAAAATTTCTTGAACCCGAAAATTATTGCTCCTGCTTCTTTGTCGATTATTGCTCTGTGTGATTCGTTTTTTGGAATGATTTTCGATGCAAATGCTATCGGTCTTTCTGTACCGTCTTTGTATCTGTGCGAGAGGATCACAGATAATCCTTTTTCACTCGCGTTACAAGCTAACACTAATTGTTTGGATCAAACAAAGCTAAAACCCTGTCTGACGTGATTTGTTTTTTAATCCATTCGAAACCTGATTGGCATTTCTTCGTCCAGTTCCACGATTTACTTTATGAAAATTTATACAATGGCCATACGTGGTCTGCCCTATTTTGTAAAAATCTCTCGTAAAAGTTAATTAAACCCAAAAAAGTTTCCAATTCTTTCACATTTTTCGGTACTGGGACTTTCTTGAATTGCTTTGGTCTTTGAAATACTTGGCTTCAAGCCTTCTCTGTTTATTAAATAACCCAAGATTTCTATTTCTTGTTTGAAAAAGTCACATTTATCTAATTTAACGCTTAACCCTGCGCTTTCTAACTTAGAGAAAATTTCTGTAAGAATTTCTACGTGTTCTGTGTCAGTGCTTCCTGTGCAATATATGTTATCTATATAGATTTCAGTATGTTTTATGCCTCGTAAGATTTCTTCAAGGATGTCTTGGCATTCAGCGGGACTTGATGCTATTCCTTCACCGAGTTTTGTATATCTGAAAAGCTCGTCGTGTGTGATAATCGTTAGTGCATCTCGAGATTCCGCGTCTAATTCGAATTGCATGAACGCGTGTTTGAGATCGATTTGAGACCAGCTTTTTCTGATCCGTAACGTATTAAAAATTTTCTCTTTCAACGGAATAGAATGGCGTTTGACGATTAGTTGAAGGTTTACTGTGAATTTGAAGTTACCGCATATTCTGACTTCACCGTTTTTTTTTTTTTTAATACGGGTATAATGGGTGTTGCCCATTTGCTACATGGTACAGGTTCTAAATTCTCTAACCTAACCTAACCTAAAATCTCTAACCTAACGTGACTAACCTTTGAATCTCTTTTGAAATTTTTGGAATTAGCGCAAAAGGCGCGTGATGAGGCTTCATCTGTATCCGTTTCGCGTTTTCCTTGAAAACTGAAATGAATGTTTGCCCTTATAACAGCCCTGTGTATTGGAGAAAAGCATTGGGAATTTTTCCAACATTTGTGTCTTCACTTTGTTACTGTTAATCTGAAAAATCGTTTTTGTCTGATTGTTATCCTGATTGTTTTCAGCATTGTGATAATCAAATTTTAATGGCCAAAGTCCGAACGCTTTTAACCATTGACGTCCCAATAACATAGGACCTCCTGATTTGACGACGTAAATGTCCAAGACGTATTCTTTGTCTCGGAAAATTATTTATCATGTCTTTCAATTTCCCCACTTTTTGTAAATGCGTATTTCCATACGGTAATAGTAGATCATCGTTATGCAAGGTATTATTTGAAAAATACCTTATCTTATCCTTTAGGGATATCGCTGTAACATACACTACCGTCGGAAAGTTTTGCAACACCCTCCAAAAACCAATTTAAGCTCCTATAGCTTCCGCAATAATAAAAGAAATGTAATAAGCTTTTTATGAAAAGTTGTATTTATTTATGTATATACTACTAAAAATGATTAACAAAAAGCTCAAAAAATATTTTTAATTTAAACAGCAGACTCATCAATATGGCCACCTCTCTTCTTGATTACTTCTTCACACAATCGAGGCATCCTTCCACCAACGCGCCTAATTCTCGTTATCAGACAACACTTATGCTTATAGCAATACGAAAACGGCAACTTTTCATGACCCACTTGATTATTTCATTTTATTAAAAATTTTTAAGCCTACTTTTTTGTTTGCTCCTTTTACGAGTACAAATTACATGTCTGGAAAATAATATATCCCTTTGATTAGGTGAAAACTAAGTAATAATTTATAATTACATTTATTTTCCATATTAATTTGACTTAATATACCAAAAATTCGCGGAAAACTCATTTTTGGAGGGTGTTGCAAAACTTTCCGACGGTAGTGTATGTACCGGTATCTCGAATTTCAAGATAGTCTTGTTTACTTCAATATTCACGTATACGGGATCTGCTGTTATTTTGAAACATTTCCCTTTAGCATTATCAAAGATCCTGTAGAAGTCGCTATTAAGAATATTTTTTTCTGTCATTATCATTGTAATTCAAATGCTTTACTTTATTCTCTGATGTATTAGAGGTACAGCCGTTTCTGATTCTATCGCTTTGAAACAAATGATTTTTTCCGTGTTTGAAGATACAAACCCTTTCTAAGTGACCTTGTTTGTTGCAAGATGAACAAACATCTTACGATGTTTACAATTATACGTAGTGTGACTATCTTTTTGCCCGCAACAAAAACATATTTCTCTACGCTCGCGAGAAAAATTCTGTTTAGAATTCGCGTTACCGTAATTACGCTTAGTCCTGTCTGTATTTATTGGTGATCTGCTTGACTGCGACGACCTATCGTTGCACTGCTGCGCCGTCCTGTTGCCCTGCTGCCGTGGTTGGTACTGCTTCAGATGCTGCACCGGCGCGTACCTCGCCTTGCTCGTGCTGACTGCACCCTTTACCGCTGCCTCTCGTGTAGTCGCCATCGTGATTGCCGCGTCCCAATCTGGTTTTTCTTGGCTAAAGAGTAGAATTCGTGTTTGTTCGTCGGCTACTCCGCACATCAGTTGTTCGCAGAGTGCCTTATTCAGTTCTGAGCCGAAGTTGCAGTCGAGAGCTAATTTCTTCTTCCTCGCCACAAAGTCTTCTATTGTCTCGTTGTCATTCTGCCGTGCTTGTCAAAACTTGAATCGTTCTAGATTCTCTGATTTCTTCGGACATAGAAGCTCGTTCATCAATTTTTTCAGTTCTACGTACTTCTTTTCGCCTGGCTTGGCTGGTGCACATAACTCACGAAATAATCGGTACGTGTCTGGGCCACATCGTGTCAGCAAAAATGCGGCTTTCATATCGGCTTTCATATCGGCTTTCATATGCGGCCATCATCCATTGTTTTCGTTGTCTTGAAGTAGAGTTCTAGTCGTTCAATATATTCTTCTCAGCTATCTTTGTTTTTGTGAAATTCCTGTAGTCTGAATGAATCCATGATACCATACGTATTTGAACCGAGTTTGTTTTCGTCGATTTCCTCTGATTCTATTCTTTTGTCAATCTCTACTGCTTTTTCAGATGAATCTTGTTGAAAATCTTCTTCGCGATATTGCTGCTCTTTGTTCACTAGATTTTTCCTCACTGTCTTTTCTTCGTTTAGCAGCCACTTCTCATATCTTGCTCTGCGCGCTATTTTTCTCAATTCGTCAACTGAGAGAGACTTGAAAGTATATGTGAAAATTCGTTTGCAATCCAGATCAGTTGATCTTTATTCAGATCCTGTATAATGAGTACCGACCAATCCATGTATCGGTCCGCCTGCTGTAATTGATTTTCGAAAAGCGCGTGTCTGCTTTTCCGTATGCCCGAGAAATTTTGCATTCCTGTGAACGAAAAAGAAATTATAGCTTGTAGTTGTTGTCCGGCAACGTTAATGTGTGCAATTGGGTTCCGTTTGAATTCGATTTTCTACGTTGAGGTTACGTTTCTAACCTATAACGCCACGTGTATGCTCATTTCGCGAAAGATCACTATTTCGTTTTTCTAGAATCCACGGTCGTCGCAAATTAGTTCGTTCAACGTACTTTTCTATTTGGGTGGTCGTTACACTGTATTTCTTTTTATGCACGTGTTTAAGCTATATCACATACGGCCTGACCGCTTCGCGCCTCGTGTGCCTCGTGGCGAATTTCTAACCTGCTTACTCAATCCGCGTTTCTCCGCTTCATCCTCGTCGCCAATGTGGTGTAATGTGGAGTGGATTGATCACTGGAGGTTATTGAATTGACGCATGCCCCTATCTAATATTTATTAACAATCCGTAATTAGATCCGTAATTACAAATCGCACACCAGTCAGTCTTGCGGTGTGCGCGCTGTGCCGTCCATGACGATTCTCTTCACTCACTCTGATCGCCGCTCTTGCTACATACTGACAATGAGCGCCGCGTGGCCTCCCACTGTCACACTCATAAACTATCATACACTCATGCGCGTACACTACAGAGGTTATAATAGTTTTTAAATAGGAAGCTATTACATTTCACGTATGACACGGCTGAGATTTTGCGCGCTCAGGTACGACAAAACGACAAGTGACAAAATCCTATGAGTGGCCTCTTCTCATGATATTATGGTTATACATATGGTTATGCATAGAACGTATCCTCAGCAAAATTAACGTTAAAGTACTTTACACTATCTCCAAAAAATTGAATGTTATTATAAAAATGGCAAGGATGCACTTAGCATCTTTAAACAGACTGAGATAGTTTATGAAATTGACTGTTCGAATTGTGATGCGTGCTATATAGGGCAGACGAAAAGACATTTATTAATCAGACTAAATGAACATCACAACAACATTAAAAAACCTCCTGACAATCATTCAGTGGTCAGCAAACACAGATTAGATCAGAAACATGAATTTGATTGGGACAACTCTAGAATCCTACATAAGGAAATATATACAAAGAAAAGGGAGATAGCAGAGATGTTTTTTATTAAGCGTAGCAATGTTGCAATTAACTCCAGAAGAGACACAGAAAATTTGACTTCCATTTATGACGGACTATTGAGTATTTTATAAATATCCTCAGATATAACTTACACCTTCTTATTTATAATTGTTTAGTTTATTGACCTTATGTTTTTACTTATTTATTCTTATTTATAATGTTTTAGTTCATTGACCCTCTGTTTTTACTTTGCTTACTGTGTATTTATGTATTATAAATTTTGTCCCCTGCGCCTAGACTCACATTTTATATAACGATCATTTCTTGTATCGATGTCACTGACATCAGACGTGCTTACATCTCCCAATTATTTAATTTATTATAACATCAATCATTCATCGGACCATCTTTCATGTGAGTCACAAATTGATTATATTTTATACCTATTTATTGTATTATCACTCTTTTCAATCACATCATATTGTAGATTTTTGATAAGGACCTTAACCATAGGTCGAAACGTAAAATAAAGCTTTAAGTTTATATCATTGATGCTGGTTTGGAGTCGGTTATTTTACCTTAATTATGGTTATATCATAAATTTATTATTGCACTGTCATTATGTGTTTTCCCATTTCTCTACACATTGCATTTGTTAAATACATTCTTTTTATAATAATAATGGATATAAAAACTAAAAACATCTAAAAAATGACTCAAATAACAATTGGCGATATATTAGGTTGGCAAATAAGTTCGTTCGGTTTTTTGTTCGGAGCAAGTTCACTCCATTACGATCTTGGATTTCTCAGTGCTATCGCGACAATTACGTATCTCAAAGTAGGTTTTACTTCTCAGCGAATATACGTTTGGCTAACTTCAGTGTTGTGTCGTTCACCTTCAGTTTTCCGTAGCTGTAAATATGGATAAAAATAATGTGGATTATCACCATATTTTACTGTATTATTTTTAAAAAGGCAAAAAAGTTACAGAGGCTCATAGAAAGATATGCAGTGTGTATGGGGAAAATGCCTTAACCGAACGTATATGCCAAAAGTGGTTTAGTAAATTCCGTTTTGGCGATTTCGAGTTTAATGATGCGCCTCGCTCCGGCCGAGTTGTCCGACCGAGATTGATTCGAGTGTTGTTAAGGATCGTGGACAAAAATTCGTCGCAATCAGCGGGAGATTGCTACAGCACTGAATATATCTCATACAAGTGTTGAAAATCAATTGCGCGCGTTGCAATACGTTTTTCGGCTCAATATTTGGGTGCCGCATAAATTGACCGAGGCAAATTTGACTATTTGCGTATCGATCTGCGATTCACTACGAAAACGCCAAGAATACGACCCATTTTTGAAGCGGATAGTTACGGGTGACGAAAAATGGATCGTTACGATAACGTAGTGTGTAGAAAATCTTGGGGGCACAGTAAGGAGCGGCCGCAAACAACCTCAAAGGCGGGATTGCATCCAAAGAAGATTATGCAAGTGCAATGTGTAGAGAAGTGGAAAAATATATAATTACAATGCAACTGTAAATTTATACGATAATCAAAACATCATAAAAAAGCCACTCATAGGATTTTATCACTTGTCATTTCGCCTACCTAAGCGCGCGAAATCTCAGTCCTGTTATACGTGAAATATAATCGCTTACTATTTAAAAACTATTGTAGCGACATTTCTGTATTAGGATTTTCGTCTTAAAATGTTCTAAGGAATCTGCCATTGAGAAATCATATATGTATATATTGTTAAATACATTAATTACATTAATTTTATCCAGAAATCAAGTTCTTTCTGCATCTGAAATGGTTTTATTAATATTGAAATATCATTGAAATGGTTTTATTAATATTGAAATATCATATTTTATGCAAATAGATTCTTGATAAGATAACTTTATGACATTCATAAAAGCACAATAAATAAAGTAATTAATAAAGTTCAAGGATCATTATTCAATTTAGCTCATATATAAAATTCCTCAGTACAGAAGAAGAAGACTTTGTTAATTTTACAATATATTGCAAGATTTCCACATTTTATAGGTGCTCTAGATTGCACTCATGTTAAATTCAACCTCCAGGTAACAACAGTAATAGTGAGGTATATAGAAACAGAACAAATTTATTTTTTCAATAAATGTTTCAACTATTTATAGTCCAGATCTAAAAATATTAGATATTATTGCTCGATGGCCAAGATCAGCACACAATTCTACAATATTCAATAATATTATAGTAACATAAGAGGACGTTTTGAATGAATTATGTGATAATCTTTTAGTTGTGTTTGAGAATGCACGCGATACCGCGACGCGGCATGCAGTTGTGCAGAACGTCGGCTCTGCCCAGCGCTGAACACGCGGTGTGCGTTGCGCGGATCTGATGATCCACTGTAGGAATCCGAGAGGAAGGTGAGCGACAACAAAGGCACTGTTTTAAAAGTCAAAGGAACAAGTTATTTATTGTCTAACAAATAATAATCGCGGTCGACGGCGGCTGTTATGTTGTTGATCGTTAAAAGTCAATTTGATTTCTGGCTCTCGAAACGGTTGCGGAGATCGGTTTTTCCAGGGATTGATTCCGCACGAATTTCCAAATGGAAGTCTAGCCTAGTCATCGGTGGTCTCAACACGGTGCAGGGTTCACGCAATCACTAAGCGCGAGATAGCCACAGTGCGAAAGTCCACACGCCGCCGATACATCACACGAACATCAATATGAACAACTTTAAAGAATTCGTTGGGACGTGAAGAGATCTCGATCGGAATATACCCGCGTTATCAAGAAAGAAATGATCTTTCATCCACTCTGGATTTTCCCGATGGGAGAAATAGAGGAATTGAGTGATTTATAGTGTTTTACAATATTATGAGTCTGCGTCGCGACGACCGCCCCAGTGATCATGTGGATGTAGAACCACACCGAATGTACTAGGATGAAGTTTTTCCGGATAATGAGCACCGACCCGCGATACTTCGGCTCTGATTTAAAATTTAAGATCTCATAAACGACTTTCAAAATTTAAGATCTCAAAAAACGGTAACGATCCTTCGTTGATAGAAAACAATACGCGCTGATAGGTAGCTCGGGTTGCGAGAACGTATCACCGAATTCCAGCGCGTCAGACGGAGAGCGCGCATGGAATTACGAACTTCTTACTCTCTCACCTCTCGCGTTTCTTTTGACCGGTAAACAGCGTTAGCAAAGCGAGCGATCAGCTGTTCTAACGATCAAATTCGAAACAAGTTGGAAACAGCAGATGTATTAAAAACTTATTTATAACTTTATTGAGACCTGTTAGAAATGAAGAACAACTATTTAATAAATCATAAAATCATACTAGAAACAAAAATCCAGAAAGGTACTATGGAAAAGAAAATTTCTTATTCTAGCATTAGCTATTTAATTTTGGATTGAGTAGATGTTGTGATCATAGCATAAGTTGCTCTTCATAACATATTGTTTGCGAGAGGAATGAAGAAAAGCTAATAGTAAATATAGAAGTTGAAACAGCAGTTCAATTAGTAAATAATGTGCCAACATTATAAATAAGAACAACGTTACAATCAACTAGATTTGCTCTAATTAATAAGTAGTTTTCAAAACTTTAAAATTTATAATTAAGATACAGAAATAGAAATCTTTACATGTAATTATATATTTATTAAACTGTATTTATAAGTATAACAATATTATCTTCATGTTTGTGCAATAATGATAATAAAAGAAATTTCTTAAACAAAAATTTAATCATGTTTATCATAAAATTTAATCTTTTTTTAAAAGAAATAAATAATATTGCACTAATTTTTGCAAAAAATATAAATTAATATATGTATAAAATATTATATATATAAAGTATGTTGTAAGTCAGCCTGAATATTACTCACATTCAGACTGTAGTTAAGTCTATATTTATTGAATTCGTGAAGTACACTACACCGTCGAACGCTTGGCACTATGACTGATAACCGGACGCACGCTTATCTATGTACTTTATCCCTATTCGGTCACACTGGGTGAAATTCACCCAAGAGAAATTTTTTTTTTTTTTTTTTACAATATTTTTGTGTTATAATAATTTTTACTTATTTATTTTCATTGTTCAAGTAAAATAAACACTCTTTAAAATTCGACATTTTTCGCGCATTCAAACATTAAAATAAATATACTTTTTGTGACGAGCAATATTATATTCTTTTTTTTATGAAAATATTATATTACTTATTATATTATATTATATTATATATTATATTATATTATATTGTATTATTTATTATATTACTTTTTCGACGCTGGGTGAAATTCACCCAGTGTGACCGTTACGCGATTTTACTGAAGTGTGACCGAATAGGGTTATTGTCAATAGTATGTAACGACTTCACCTGGGGGGTGTTCCCTGAGTCGCAATGCGAAATAAGCCCACGACATCGCCTGGAGGTTATAGCTCTGAGTTGTCTTATGGTCGGATGCTCACGACAACGCTTAAAGGCCTTCGCAGTACTTCGATACTATCGTCTACTCGCGACGTGCTCGTTTCAGTCTTAGATTCGCAACGTGTTCTCTTCTCAATCTTGACTTTGACTGACTGACGTAGACCACCACGACTCCTTTTATATTGACCGTCTTGGTCCCCTCTACACGTCCTGATATGAACCAAGAGAATGGGAAATTAGATCAAACAATTACCGCCATAGAAAGCTGAAATTCAACGAAATAGATAAACAATACCGCGATCCGTGAGACAAAACAAGCTGTCGCGTTTGACTCTTTGTAAAGAAGTCCGCCGTCGATGTAGACGATAGATAGTTTTGTCCGTACGGTGTCCGCACCACCGATGTTCGCTTATTGTTAGCTTATTCGTTTGATGATCATGCACGACATTTATCGCTTTGTTTGTAACAAAGTATAAGTTATTACATTAAGTTTTATGATCCAACACTTTTTTTATATTCGAGTTTATGCTATAATGTTTCTTTCTCAACTCTTTCTTGACTTTTAATTTATGCTTTTCTAGAAAACATTCTTTCTGAATTTCAATTAAGTTTAATTTTGCTTCTTTTAGTTCTATCCATGTATCGTCTGTTTTCTTAAGGGTCCTTTCTTGTCAATTGGGCCAAAATATAGGTAATTTTTGTGAATTTTTTGTGGAAAAAGTAAACAAAATAAAACATTCAATGTTTCTGTACTGTTTTTTATTACACTTTTAAGTATACTGTAAAAAATTTTCAGCCGATTTAATGAATTTACTGAAGGGAGGTAAGGGGCAACGGCAACCTCTACGCGAAAAACATAGCGCCATGGCGGAAGTCCTCCAGGTCGTAAAATTTGTCTGAAACAGCCAACAAATCGATTTTCCTGTTAAGAACAAATGTAATTCTAGAGTAGACTACAAAAAATTAATTTGAATAACAATTTATAAAATGGCGGCATTTAAAAAAAAATTATTCATTTTCACTACAAATTTTTGATACTTTTTTGCTGCTAAAAAATAACATATTGCATATATCGATAAGATAATAGTCTACTCTATAGATAAAATAGTTTTATATATGTTTAAAAAAAATTGAAGTGATTTGTTGAAAATTGCGTGAGTTATTACTTCCACCAAGTCGAAAAAAGTGGTTTTCGGGAAAACGCGATTAAAGTTTCAAGTTAAGTTTTCGTTGATGTAAATGTTTATATTTGGATACTTACAGCTAATCAGCTATTCCAGGCCCATACAGGATCCCCTTAACTGTCTCGAAATTGCGCAAAGTAGCCAATGTTTCGTTGGTTCGAGCCATTTTTTGCTCCATGACTATATAAGACATTCGTTTCTCTGCGTCTTTCGTGCGCGGCCTGCTTTAGGGACTCATAATTTTTTAACCGTTACGAATTTCACTTTGCGCTTTTAACACATTATTCTACGCACGTAGGACTATCAAATTATGCAAAAAAATTTTTTTCGATTTTTTTTTATCAAACTGCAATAAAGGACCCTTAAAACAATGGAGATAAACTTTTCGAAGTTCTTAAAATAAACAAAATAGTGTGATGAGAAATTTGATAAGTTTAAAACAAACTTTAGGACTTTATCACTAGACCTCTTCTATAACTTTTAACTACACCGTCATTATTGTTTTTTATTATCGTTGCCCAGCTTTTTTATCATATATTATACCTGCACAACGATAATATAACATCATATAATGATAACGAGACTGTTGTTAAGAATTACAGAATATTTACTTTTAATTGTTTAGTAGCTGTTTGTTCTTTTAGATAACACATTTAATTTTTTAGATTTTTTTAGAGTTTTCAACATATTTGGATAATATTTTTCTTAATCTTGAATTTTATATAATACTTTATTTTTTGACAGAAAAAATGTAATTTAATTAACTCAATTATTAAAATTTTCACCTGCCAGTAACCACTTTTTAAATCTAAAATAGTAAATCATGCGTTACCTGAAAGTTGATGAAATAAATCAGCTATCCTGGGAAGGGGTAAGAAATTTTATTGTTAAATCACTCAATTTTCGGAAGTCCACGCAGAATCTTATTGTTCCAATCTTTCTCCTGACTAAAACAACAGGCGATGTCCAAGGACTTTGAGACTCCTCTATTACTCGTTGACTCCTCATTTCCTCTAATATCTTATTCTCCCCTCGCAATTGTATAGGAATGCGTCGTGGAACCTGTTTAATTGGGGAAGAATCTTCGACATTTATAAAATGTTCAAAAACATAATTTCCAGCAACGATTTCTTGAGAAAATACATTCTTGAACTCATTAAGAAAAATAGTAAAAAATTTTTTTTGAGTTCCATTAAGATTTTCAGAATTTTTGACAAAAAGTTCTTTAAGAATAGAAGAAACCTTTCCAGAAGAAACTTCTACACGAGCACAACTAACAATAAGATCTTTTTCTTCATCCGAGTCAAAATTACTAAAGACTGTATCGAAAACATTTTCCAAATTAATTCTCTTAAGACAATCAACACCAAACAAGGTATCTTCACAAATCTTTTTGTTCTACAAACATCGAAATCTCCAAAAAAATATTTTCCAATTTGCACCTTGAAAATTTTACTTTCATAAAGAACTCTCTTCCCAGTAGAGTATCTCAAATTTCTATCCTTTATTATTAATCTTTCTTTTCTTTTCTCAATAAACTTTTCGTTTACTATAGATACGTCAAAGCTCGTGTCACTTCTGAAGAAATAATTCCTTCCTTCTAACTTTCCCTTATAACAAAAATTCTTGAAAAAGAACTTCGTCTAGTTCTTCGATCATAACGAGTTTTCACCCGCGAAGATTTTATTTCCATACGTTTCCTAGCTATCGAGTGGATCTCCTCTAACTTGTGTTTTAAGTTTCTGGTGAAACTCTCTAGGATTGAATTTCTTCTGAACAGGATTCCGGAGAATTGTCTTGTAACAAATCCAAAGGTAACCTTATGAGCAAAATATAATTCTGCAGGAGTTATTCTAGTGGTTTCGTGTTTCGAAGATCGATATGCCAACAAAAACATGTGGACCCATCGGTTCCAATCCTTCTCAGAGACATATTTCGCTAAGTTGATAATCATCTATCACTGACGCTCGACCTGTCCATCTGACTGAGGATGCAGAGCAGTCGTCCTAGTCTTCCTAATTCCTAGAAATTTTATCAACTCGACAAATAATTTGAATTCGAAATTCCTACCTTGAATAATATGAATCTCCAACGGACTCCAAAGCACTCCATATTTGGAGACAAATTGATTTACCAAGATCTCTGTTACCAACCTCGCCTGAATATTTCTAAGGAAAAAAACTTCTATCCACTTAGTGAGACAATCTATCAAAAAGGGGAGAAATCTATTTCCAGTCGTAATACAGGGTGCGGCAAAACAAATTAAGCAGTTGGAGGGAGCAGTGCTCGTGGGGGGAGCGAGGCGCGCCCGGTCTCATTGTGTTGCCTAGGTCACCCCATTTCAGTAGCCATCATGGTTTGGACCGGAGAACATCGAAGCTTTGCCGTGCGGGCGTATTTAGAAAACAACCACTCTGTGGTCGCGACGCAAAGAGCTTTTCGAAGATGGTTCAACATTGAAGAGGAGGAAAACTTAAACTCAACCCGACCTCCACCATAGAAAAAAAAACATCCTCTCTTCTCAAGAATGCAGGTCTCCTTCCTGAAACTATTAAATACCTAATCCCCGGGAATCCTCGGCTCCCAGACTCTACGGTCTTCCCAAGATTCATGAAGAATTAGTGCCCCTACACCCCATTGTCAGCAATATCAGTGAACCCACCAATTAGCCCGCTACCTCACCAAACCCCTCCAAGAACTCACTGGCCTCAATGATTCTCACATCAAGAACTCTATCGATTTTGTGGGCAAAATCGCAAAAATCAAAACAAAACCCAATGACATACTGGTTTTGATGTGGTTTCATTGTTTACAAATGTCCCAGTCCAGGATACATTGGACATTATTAAAAAGTCCGATAGACTCCCTGCCAATATTTCTCCATTAATAGAATATTGCCTAACCTCGACCTACTTCCAGTTTCAAGGAGAGTTCTTTGAACAAACTTCTGGAGCAGCAATGGGATCCCCTATTTCCCCTATCATTGCGAACATCTTCATGGAACATTTCGAAAACGAAATCCTGAAGAACGCACCCCTTAAACCCTCCACGTAGTTCCGATATGTGGATGACACATTTGTTATATGGAGCCACGGCAGAAAAACTCTCTCACTCTTTCTCGCCTTTCTTAACTCCTAACACCCGAACATTAAGGCCACAATGGAGGTGGAACAAAAGAACCAAATCCCCTTTCTAGATGTTGGTTCGAAGAAACGAAGATGGCACTTTAGGCCATTAGGTTTACCGAAAACTACTCACACTGACCGGTATCTTCACGGAACCTCCCATCACCATCCTTTGCAAAAGAATTCGGTTATCAGTTTGTTGATATACAGAGCTCTCACAATCTCTGAATCAACCTCCCTGGATAAAAAATTAAAACATCTTAACCAGGCCTTGACTAACAAGGAGAGTTCGCATAATTCGGATCACCGATTTTGCTCAAACTTTGTAGGATTATAGTACTAGTATAGAAGTAATAAATGCTATTCGGAGACGATGCACTATTCAGTTGTTTACGAGAAATCGCTATTTGAATTTTACCGTACCGCTATAGTACCATGACACTAAAGCAGTCAAATAGATGTCAGCGTGGCGCAGCGGACTAACTGCAAGCATAGAAATCTAGACGTGTCTGGTTCGGTTCCACATTCTCTCGTTTTTTTTCATGTTTTTTTTGTAATTTTTAATGATATTTTTTTATTACAACGAAAGATATATAACATATTTAGAATATAAGGTGATATTTATAATATATAAAAATATTTAATACGAAAATACACAGTGTACAAAAAATTTTCTACGCGTTGGAACGTTTTTAATTTTGTCTATAAAATATACAACACATTAAACATAAGAAATAAAATAAAATATACAACACATTAAACATAAGAAATAAAATTAAAATTTTACCATTATTATTAATGTCTAATGAAATATCTTATATTGTATTATATTTCGTTTTAATGCAGCACATTATGAGGATTAGTTTGATAAATTGAAACGTTTATTTTATGTATGATTTTACAACATAATATAATTACAAGAAAACGAATGCGATCATTCGTGTAATAAAATTCACAACGTTATTTAAAAATATTAATAATAATAAGACATTAATAATAATGGTAAAATTTTAATTTTATTTCTTATGTTTAATGTGTTGTATATTTTATAGTGCGACGGCGTGCGGCAGTGCGTGCGTGCGATGAGTGCTCGTGCGTGCGTGCGTACGTGCGTGCATACGTGCGTGCGTGCGTGCGTGCGTGCGTGCGCGTGCGTGCATGCGTGCGTGCGTGCGTGCATGTGCGTGCGTTCGTTCGTGCGTGCGTGCGTGCGTACGCGTGCAGTGCGTGTGCGTTCGCGACGCGTGCGTGCGGCGGCGTTCGCGACGACGCGGATATCGTGCGCGTGCGTCTGATCGTGCGTGCGTGCGTGCGTGCGTGCGTGCAGCGGCGGCTCTCGCGGGGCGAGGGCTCGTGCGTACGTGCGTACGTGCGTGCATACGTGCGTGCGTGCGTGCGTGCGTGCGTACGTGCGTGCGTACGCGCGCGCGTTCGTGCGTGCGTGCGTGCGGCAGTGCGTGTCGTGCGTGGTGCGTGCGTGCGTGTGCGTGCGCGTGCGTGCGTGCGTGTGTTGTATATTTTATAGACAAAATTAAAAACGTTCCAACGCGTAGAAAATTTTTTGTACACTGTGTATTTTCGTATTAAATATTTTTATATATTATAAATATCACCTTATATTCTAAATATGTTATATATCTTTCGTTGTAATAAAAAAATATCATTAAAAATTACAAAAAAAACATGAAAAAAAACGAGAGAATGTGGAACCGAACCAGACACGTCTAGATTTCTATGCTTGCAGTTAGTCCGCTGCGCCACGCTGACATCTATTTGACTGCTTTAGTGTCATGGTACTATAGCGGTACGGTAAAATTCAAATAGCGATTTCTCGTAAACAACTGAATAGTGCATCGTCTCCGAATAGCATTTATTACTTCTATACTAGTACTATGTATAATCTTACAAAGTTTGATCAAAATCGGTGATCCGAATTATGCGAACTCTCCTTGTAAGAATGGGTACAACAGCAAGAGCATCAATCAGACAACCAAGAGATTGAAAAACAAAATCTCTAGTCTCAACACCGAAACACCAGAAGAAGAGAGATAAAAGAAAAAGACGACTGTCCTTCCGTATCTTCAAGACGGAGCGCAAAATTTTGAGTAAACATAACATTAGAGTGATCCTCAAAAGAAGATTTCTCAATTACTCCCAAATCCCAAGGATCAAAAGTTCAAAGATCACGCCTGGAAACACCAAGCGTGTACAAAATATCTTGCGCCTGCGGAAAAATATACATAAGAGAAACCGGGAGGAAGATCAGTACACGGATCAAGGAACACCAGCGGTGTGCCAAATACAACCACTTTTCTCAATCAACCTTAGCTGAACACTGGATGGAGACTGGACATTCCGTGAAGTACGATAAGTCTATCATACTGGCCCCTTCACAAAGCTATTTCGCCAGAAAATATCGTAAAGGTCTGGAAATTTTGAAACCTGACAACCTCAACCGTGACAAAGGTCTTCAAGTAAATTCTATTTGGCATACCGTCCTCTCGGATTTTTTAATTGAGCGGCTGATCAATTAAAACATTCTGATTGGCTGACCAACTACCCCCCCTTCTCTCTACCAGGGACAACGGGGTATATAAGGACTACCACAACCGAAGAGAACTCAGAATCGGAGCTTCTAGTCTTGATGATGCAAGCTGCAATGTTTGCGAAACGTAGGCAAAGTGCCCAACACGCACGTGACATCCATCTAGAAACTTTCTCGGTTAACGTTATTGAAGAGGAGGAGTTGAGGAAGGTTCTAACAAGTTGGGGCTACAGCTCACACAGCCTGAAATTCACTCAACTTTTTGAGAGAAATGTTTCCCGGACATCTAATCTTTCTGAGGGGTGATGTGGGGTGGCCCGTCCAATCACCAGATTTGCGACTTCTTTCTTTGGGGTTATCTCAAGGGAAAAGTGTTCAAATATCGCCCTAACAACCATACCAGAATTAAAGGAGCGAGTTATTGAAGAAGTTAACGCTATACCCCGTGCTATGTGTAAACGAGCTGTACAAAACTTCAGAAATTGTCTCCAAAAGTATTTTGCTGCTAACGGCCACCATCTTGAGGATATTATCTTTAAAAATTAATGAAAATAAAATGGTATAAACTGCAGAATCTGAAAAACAATTTTTCTCTATATACAACCGTTAATTTTTTATAACCCCTCAAAACTGCTTAATTTGTTTTGCCGCACACTGTAGTTGGAAGAGGATCTAAGATATCTATATGTATTCTTTCCAACGGAGCCCCAACGTTGTAGATCTGTATTGGATACTTTCCTTTTGCCGAAGGTTTTTTCTTGGAAATAGATTTTGCAAGAACGATATCTTCTTCAACATCTTATTTGCAAGTTGCCGCTTTCGGACTTTTTCCAGAGTCTTATTAACTCCGAAGTGTCCACCCGAAGAAGCCTCTTCCAAAATTTGTTTGACCCACGTTCCCAAGGAACTACATATGAGCTGAAGAGTCATTTTCAAGTTAGGAGCTTCCCATTTCATATAAAGGACTCCATTCCTCAATTTCAGTAAATTACAATATGACCAATATATTTGTGCCTGAGGCATCTCCAGTAGGACGAGGCGGACGTACCCCGTTTCCTTGCCTGCGAGAAAAATCGAAATGCCCGGATCTTCTCTTTCTTCTCTTTAGACCTTTTAAGAAGTTTCAAACTTTCTTTTAAACTTTCCCCTTCAAAGACTGTACGGGCGACTGCTTTTTTCTGTTCTTTGTTATCTTTTTTCTCAATTTTCGCACAATACTCACAACCGAATGTTCACTGGCATTCGCACTGACGTCTGGACAACTCGTCAGTAGTATTGTAGGCGACCTTTTTGATGTAACACTTCGAACTTGTACTGTTGTAATCTGTCCAACCATTGTACTAGTATCCTTCTAAATCTCTGAAACATATTAACCATTTAAGAAAGACATGATCCGTGGAAATCAAAAATTTCTGTCCCAAGAAACGAAAAGTTTTTAATGGATCTACTATCGCTAATAATTTCCATCGCTTCGCAATAATTACGTTCAGCTTTACTAAGAACTCAATTTTTTTTGTTTGTTTTTCGAGGCCAGGAGAAAACGCTTTATGCGCACCTGGTGGCCGTCCAGTCCGAGTAGTGTGGGACTCACTCTATCTAGCGGGCATACCCACTAAAAACTCCTGCCCTTTCAAGCCTGTCATTTCAAACGAGGAATCCTTCTTGGAACCGTCCGAAGAACATTACGTCAAGGGGGAATTTCTCACTACTAAAAACTCGACCAAAATAGTATAATCTTCTTTTCTTCGTCTTATTTCTGTGATAATACCGCGCCGATGCCTATATTCAAGACACCCGTATCGAAATAAATTGATTCTTCTCTTCGGGAAAGGACGGTCGTCCAGTCCGAGTAGTGCGGGACTTACCTTAACTATATAACGAGAATACCCACTAAATCCTGCTCTGTCAAGCCGAAGCAATATGCACTCGGGGAGTCCCCCTCGGAAAGGACATCCACCAAGAGGGTCTCCTCCCCAACCGTGGCAGTCAAAAAACCAAAACCTTACGGCCAACGGCTTGTCCCATCTTCGTACATTCATGCCCCGACTTACGCTTAAGTTACATTCGTTTTACAGTCACTCTTTCGGACGAGCTACAACGTGATGAAGATGGGCAGTGAACAACTACGACATGTATGTATCAGTGCACATAAAGATGCACTGCTCCCAATAAATAAGACGGAATATAAATAGAGAAAAAAAACGTACAATGTCCAACCAAACGACAGCAAGATAAAATAAATAATGATAAATTAACAAATTCACATATACAATTTCCGAACGACCATTCCATAGTCTGCACTAGACAAAAAGAACATGAGTAATACAAGGCTTTAACACAGATCCGCATCACCGCACGTAAAACTCTCGCATTGCAGAATCCTACTGCTTTGCAGTCCTCTTCGGGAGAGGCTCTCCGGAGTCATGTGAGTCATCCAAGATCGGAGTCCGAAGATCCCCCTCCACCCCACCACCCCAAAATCTCCCAAGCTTCTTCCTCTTCCTCCAGGAAGGTTCCAGTGAGTCAATATCCAGGAATCCTGTCAGGCGCGAACATCTCTTCTTACCATCGAGAATTAACGAAGCAACAGACTGAAATCGCCCGTCCAGAGAATCAAACACCCCGGTTAAGAAGACCGGGGACTCTTCCACCTTCCAACCACCTGTTACTCCCCCTACAACCAAACCATCGCTGGCGACCGAACATGTCGCGGAGAGCGCGACCACACCGGTAGGCCCAGCCGCGGGAATTCGCGACTGGGACTTAGTTAACGCTGCACTTCCAGCGGACGTGTCCCGTGCACTCGGTCAATCCGCCCCTCTGGGGCTGGACTACCCAGGGATGGAAGCTCCCGGTGAGGGGAGGCCGAGGGGCCATTTCTTGCTCGCGCGTCGCGCCGCATGACTAACCCGAGTTCCCGGACTCAGTAGTATGGGGGAAGGGACCGCCGGTCCCCTCACCACCCCTCCTGCGAGCCGATCGGGAGAACGACTTGCTCCCGAGTCGATGATTACAATCCTCCCCATATGCCTCACAAAAAGGCACCTCATTATACAAGCCTTATAGTCCATGAGTTTGGTGGGAATCGCTCCCGCAATGAAAACAGAGGCGACTCCGATCGGTCCCTTCACATTTAGCCGCGATATGCCCCGGCTCCAAACATCTATAACATCGCCTTGGACGAGCCTCCAGCAACTCCACCGGAGCCAACACCCATCCAAGACGAAGCTTCCCCTCCCTTGCACTTGTGAATTGTTAGAGTTATTTTATTTTTACTATGTCTCAAAATATTTATTTAGAGAAAAGATAATTATAAGACATGATAAGGTTGGAATAGCATAAATTAAAGTTAAAGTTAACTTAATTATGTTATGTTTAATTATGTTATTTTTATTATTTGAAGCTTACAATAAAAATTATTTTTAATCAGACTCTTCTTTCTCTCAATTAGATTATTATTTATTGTAGCAACTAATCACAGTCACAGACTGATTAATCAGACTTATAACACGGATAACAAAGTCAAAAACAATATTTCAACACAATTTTACTTTTTTTACTTTATCAATAGCCTAAAAAATAATTATCAACATAACATTAAAATAATAAAAAATCACAGTGTCTCAACTAAAATTCCATTTTTACTTTGGTTAAATTATCATAATTATCATCAAAACAAAAATAAATTCAAAACCAATAATAATTGTTAGATACAATAAAAAACAAATTTCAACAATTAAAAAAACTTAAATTCTTATGCGAATAATAAAAACTTAAAAAGGCTAAGAGTAGGTATATTCTAACGTAAATTAATTGCATTCATATGAATGGGAAAATGATATGTCATATTTCAGTTTTTAGTTCCATTAACTTGCGGAAGTGGAAGAATGAATTTAATGTCTTCTACTCTTACAGTAGCTAAATCGGATTCTAAAGAGTTCTAAATAGAAAAACGCAAGTTTTCTTTTTCTTTTAATCTTAAAGAGACAAAATATTCCTCTGAATTGATAACTTTAAATATTTTAGCAATATAATAAATTTCTAGTTTTTTAGTGTTAAATAACATCAAAACGTAGTCTTTTTTAAAAGGCGTTTAAAAGGTGGTAATTTTCAATGTTCTAAGTTAGTATTGACGTTTTATCATCGTAGTTGTTTGTATCTTTTTCAAACCATTCTAAATCAGAAAAACCAGAATTCAGGACGTCATTTTCACTTGATTCTGAATCAGTTTTTATATTTTTAGTTTTTTTCTTTTTATTAATACTAGATTCTTTATCTGTCAAAATCTGTCGTTTTATTTGTTTTGTCTTGGATTTATGTTTTAATGTTTTCATTCTTTCTTTAGCTATCTCATCTTTTTTAGGAGTGTCCGTAGCAATCATACTTTTTCCTAGTTTTTTACTTAGATTTTACTTTTCCTAGTTTTCGTTTATTATTCCATGGTTTAGCTTTCAAAGGTGGTAAAAAGTTTTTCGGAGATTTGAAACTTCTATTAATTTTAGAACAATTTAATTGTGGATTTGAATTATCAATATCATTGGGTATTTTATTGAAATTTAAGTCAATATTGGTACCTGCCGTCGAATCCAAAACATCAGGTCTGTCAGTGACAATGCTTGGTAAAAAATCAACAAAATTATCTCGAATTCAATAAAATTATCTCGAATAGAAATATTCCGCATTTCTTAAAAGCTTGAGTTATGTTTACTGATGTCATTAATTTCTTATAAGTCGTTCCAACATTCTGCCACGTTGTAAATAGTGAAAGGTTTACCAGGATTTTTTAAAACTATGATTCTACAGCTGCATTGTAAAAAAACCTTGAATGGCTCTAAGTAAACCGACATCTAAAGACTGAAGTTTAGCAGTTTGTATGAGGGTGTAGGGTCACTATTGTTATTCTAAATTTTTTTGCCAGATTTAACACCTTAATTGATAGATACGATTCATGATTATCCATGATTAGGATGCTGGGTTTTCTGGAGTTGCTGAAGTATGTTTTATAAAATGTTTTATGACTTCAACAACAACTCAGAATTCATCCAACCAGAACAGTTAGCCAGACCAAGTAAACCTGGAGGAGCACCTTTGAGCATATATAATCCTTGTAATTTTTTCTAGGAAATATTAACGTTGGTAAGTAAGGTTTGTCCTAAAGCATTGATAATACAGCATGTAGTTTCCAATGTTCTTTTTTCACTACTAGTCACTTTTCCGATGTTGTGAACTTCTTTTGGGGCAAAAACTTTCTGGGGACACTGGACTATAGTAGTTGCCGTCTCATATAGATTATAAATATATGCGACAACTATTTTCGAAAGAAGAATGTTTATTCATAACTTGAAGATTATCGAAAAAAACTTTCACAGTTTCTTTATTAAAAAAAGTCGCCCGTGCCAGGCTACAAGTTTCAGGTTTCCTCAGGGACAAATCAGAATATCTTAATTTGAAAGCGCGTAACCATTTATATCCTGCCATTTTTTCTTGTTTCCAGTTCTCGGGAATTTTAATATTATTAATAGTTACCATCTGATAAGCCACACGGCAGTCTTTGGTAGATAGACCATAAAAAGTTAAAGCGCATTCTTATATATATTTTTTTTCTTTCAATGTTTCTTGCTCTGTTGTAAATATTTTATTAACATCATAGTTAGGTATCAATTTTGTGTTTTGTAATTCTTCGTTATTAATATTTATATTTTTAGCTGTAACGACGCAGTGTGGAATGTGCTAATTTACATTCTTTATACTTTCCGAATATTTATTCCTTGTTTATGCAATATCATAGCTTTGAGCATAGTATCTGCAGAATGATTCCCTTCTTTCTAGGTGTCGCTTTAGACCGTGCCATTCTAAAAAAAAAAAATAAATAAAAAGACTAACAAGGGAAGTTCGGCAAGTGTAAAATTCAAAAAAATCTGAAACTTTGCATAAGTTTAGACTAGATGGACCTAATCACGAAGCAATTTTTTTTAGCGGCTGATATTCGGTTTTAAGGGTGGAAACACCCTCTTGAAAAAAATCGGTTTTTCTCTTTCGGAGCGAATATCTCCGAAACTAAAAAAGATAGAACAAAAATTCAAACTGGGTATTAAATGGTTTGATGAGTACTATAAAATAATGTAAAAATTTTTTTTTTGCTTTTTTTAATTTTCAAAAAATCTTACCCCTTTAACTTTTTTTTCAAAATTTTGAATTTCTGTTTTCACCAAATTAAAGGTTATTTTTTTACGAATTCATCCATGTATATTAAAGTTATGTTGCGTAATATCATTTTTGGGAATTAATTATAAACGCCTCCGTACATACGCTGTTTGTGTCGGTCCACGCGCTCGATTCTTCGCGCAACGCATTTTTCTGTAATCAAAAGATGACGAATATACTTGGAGAACATATCCATATATAATCACGAAAGTTTTCATCTCATGCTTGATGAATCTCATAACTTGAGCACTTATATAAAATTTAAAACAAGTTTGAAGGTCTATAAGACGAATAATTTTATCGCTGGAGGAAATACAAAATTCCGTCGCTTTGCGAGCATCAGTTTAATACGTAACATCGTACATTTTATTGTGTACCGTTAATTAAATTGTGTGAACTATTAATCGTTGCAGTTTTATAGGTATCAATATTTTGTAAATATTGTTTGTTAATACGTATCTATTAATGTTTATATATATTATATATATATATAGTGTTTATATATATTTTCATACAATTATTTTCTTTTATAGTTTTTAAAATTAGCACATAAATTTTTATTTATTGTATTTTTTTTACGCCCTTATAGGCATACTCTCAACTTTATCGACTCGCTACTTGGCTACGACAGAGCTTCTCTTTCTCCTATAACTTTCCGCAATACAAAAATATGATAAAACAGATGTTTATAATAAACCTAATCACGTTAGTGATTTTTGTATATTACACATGTTATATATAATATAGTTATCATAATATATGTATATATCATAATACATATGATATATATGTATATCGCGAGAGGAAAATTAAATTCGTCAAGAAAATAATTACTTATTTAAATCTTTGGTAAAGAAACATTAAAGATTATCGTCTAGATGATCCAACGCAACGAAATAAACGGGTGTACTATAACGTACATGTAATATTTCCTATTTATATAAACATCATTATATTTATGAATGAAACACGAATGAAAATGAATACACCTAAATATAGTCAAATCGATTTATTTCATGCGTAAATAGATCCAGAAATACAGCAAACGCACATATGTATATATGTATACATATAAAAAAACACGTATTATATAAGAAGTTATAATTAATTATATGATTCTAATTACATACTAATTTTCATCTGACCATTTTTGTCAGTTGTTTCGTTTTTAAGATATTCTACTGTTTCTATTTAAATGAAACATCTTGTAAGAAGCAATACAAAAATATGACTTATATTATTGTTAGTATTATTATTTGTATATAAAACTCTCCGGTATTTTTATGAACAGTTTCTTTTCGGTTTTATTTTAACAGAAATAAGATATTTATTTTATATAATTGTTACAATAATGATATTGTTCAAAGAAATGGTCAAAACAAAAATAATTTTTGCACCACGCACAACGTATAAAAGCCATTTTACCACAAATGCTGCATTTTGGTATATTCTTTTCTTCTTTAAAATAACAATAATTGATTGGATTCTCAAACTTTTCCGGCCTTGTTGATAAATAACCACTTTTATACCAACTATATTTAAATAAATTTTTAAATCTTGGAGAAGAAAGTTGATTATGTGTCAAAGACTGTAATTTTATGATGTTATTGCGTAAATGTAAATTTACATCGTAATTATGTAAAATAACATTATCAGAAAAGCTTCGAATAAAATTTTTCCAGATTCTGAAGCCAAAAACATCTAAAGGTTGTACAAAAGCAGTTGTTTTCTTTGGTATTGTTAAAATAGTTACTTGTTTGTCTTTTGGTATATGTTCTATTAATTGTTCTGGACAATGGCCTGTCCATGAATCTAACAATAGCAAACTTTTCTCTTTAGTATTTGGAAGATATACTTCTAAAAACCAATTTTTAAAGTGTTGAGTTGTAAGCTTTCCGGATTTTGAAGCCGCAATGTAAACATTAACAGGTCGAAAAAGGGTTTCTTCTACTCGTGGACCAAATGATCCAGTAATTTCTTTCAAGACTATATATAGAGGCGAAAGAAGAGATCCATCCGCAGATATAATTGGCATAATAGTATAACTGTGACTTATAGAAGATAAAGATTGAATAGTAGCTTCGATTGTCTTTGCTCCCATATTAGCTAATGTTCTTCCAGAATGTATTTCTAGATTAAATCCGCTTTCATCTGCATTATAAGTTGATCCTTCACCAATTACATCAATATGTGGTTTTACAGTTTTCACAAATTCTTCTGCATTTTGACGTATCAGTACATCAGATTGTGAATTAGATTGCGATTTAAATTTTGTTATTTTACGTGATGTAATGTGATGAGCCTTTTTAAAATTCCATATCCACCAATGTCCTGCTCTAAACGTAGTAAAATCAACTTGCTCTTTTGCTTCTAGCGCCCACCTTCGTAAATCTATATCATGAATGATAGATCCTCTCTCAATAGCTTCTTGAAATTTTATCAGTACATATTCAGCAATAAATATCAATTTGTCTCTGTTTGTTCCTCCACGCATTACATACTCTTGCCATCGGTACAATTGCGAAATGTGTTTTACCTATAAAAGAAAAAATCCAATATTTAAATATAAAAAAAAATTATATTAAACATAAGCAAAATTAATGCGAATCGAGTGCAAATAAACATGCGACTCAAAAACGTTATTCCTGACTTCTCTTATTATCAACTTTTTTTTATCAATTATAAACAACTATTTATTATTA
Source organism: Crematogaster levior (assembly GCA_901521435.1). Lineage (NCBI taxonomy): Eukaryota > Metazoa > Arthropoda > Insecta > Hymenoptera > Formicidae > Crematogaster > Crematogaster levior. The sequence continues at coordinate 188,112 of CABEGB010000994.1, forward strand.
ATAATAATATTCATTCATCTGCAGTTAGTACTATGCTTATTTCTTAAGAGAATTTACCTTTTTAAAACGATTCTGTACAACAGAAAGGGATAAACGTCTTTTTTTCCCACTATTCCAATATTCCACCGCTTTTCTTTTATAATTTAAATCTACACTTCCACCTTCGTCATCTATAATACAAATTTCATCTTCGTAGCTGTCTTCTTCAGTATGAAAATCATACGAATCTACAAGTTGTACATCATGAGGTTCCGATGGATCATCAAAATCAAGTCCCCAATCGTATTCAATTGTATCATAATCGTTTATAGAATTTCTTATCAAGCTGGAAATTGCATCGTGGAGTTCTACTTCGCGATGATTAACGGGAGTGACAGCCAGATTTGCAATGTGGAACGTTGTAATTAACAAATTTATAACGTTTGCTACATTTATAACCATTTTGACACAAATGCTTGAGTAACGGTTATATGAAAATTTTTTGCGTAAAGTATCACACGCACAACACGTTAAATAACATATGAATGAAATGCAGAAAGAGATGGCTTTTATACCAACTAATCTTTCAACCTTTGAACCATTCAATGATTCAATAACTTCCTTATTTTGTTAGACTTTGATACTCTCTTAGACTTTGATACTCTCTTAGACTTTGATACTCTTACAATCAGAAACATATATACCGAAGAGTTTTATATACAAATAATATGACCAACAGTAATGCAAGTCATATTTCTGTATTGCTTCTTATAAAATGTTCCATTTTTTAAAAGAAACAGTAGAATATCTTAAAAACGAAGCAGCTGACAAAAATGGTCAGATGAAAGTTAGTATGTAATTAGTATCATATAATTACGCATGAAATAAATCGATTTGACTATATTTAGGTGTATTCATTTTCATTCGTGTTTCATTCATAAATATAATGATGTTTATATAAATAGGAAATATTACATGTACGTTATAGTACACCCGTTTATTTCGTTGCGTTGGATCATCTAGACGATAATCTTTAATGTTTCTTTACCAAAGATTTAAATAAGTAATTATTTTCTTGACGAATTTAATTTTCCTCTCGCGATATACATATATATCATATGTATTATGATATATACATATATTATGATAACTATATTATATATAACATGTGTAATATACAAAAATCACTAACGTGATTAGGTTTATTATAAACATCTGTTTTATCATATTTTTGTATTGCGGAAAGTTATAGGAGAAAGAGAAGCTCTGTCGTAGCCAAGTAGCGAGTCGATAAAGTTGAGAGTATGCCTATAAGGGCGTAAAAAAAATACAATAAATAAAAATTTATGTGCTAATTTTAAAAACTATAAAAGAATAATTGTATGAAAATATATATAAACACTATATATATATATAAACATTAATAGATACGTATTAACAAACAATATTTACAAAATATTGATACCTATAAAACTGCAACGATTAATAGTTCACACAATTTAATTAACGGTACACAATAAAATGTACGATGTTACGTATTAAACTGATGCTCGCAAAGCGACGGAATTTTGTATTTCCTCCAGCGATAAAATTATTCGTCTTATAGACCTTCAAACTTGTTTTAAATTTTATATAAGTGCTCAAGTTATGAGATTCATCAAGCATGAGATGAAAACTTTCGTGATTATATATGGATATGTTCTCCAAGTATATTCGTCATCTTTTGATTACAGAAAAATGCGTTGCGCGAAGAATCGAGCGCGTGGACCGACACAAACAGCGTATGTACGGAGGCGTTTATAATTAATTCCCAAAAATGATATTACGCAACATAACTTTAATATACATGGATGAATTCGTAAAAAAATAACCTTTAATTTGGTGAAAACAGAAATTCAAAATTTTGAAAAAAAAGTTAAAGGGGTAAGATTTTTTGAAAATTAAAAAAAGCAAAAAAAAATTTTACATTATTTTATAGTACTCATCAAACCATTTAATACCCAGTTTGAATTTTTGTTCTATCTTTTTTAGTTTCGGAGATATTCGCTCCGAAAGAGAAAAACCGATTTTTTTCAAGAGGGTGTTTCCACCCTTAAAACCGAATATCAGCCGCTAAAAAAAATTGCTTCGTGATTAGGTCCATCTAGTCTAAACTTATGCAAAGTTTCAGATTTTTTTGAATTTTACACTTGCCGAACTTCCCTTGTAAGCTCGTTAAAATTCAAACAATTGATAATATACAGACAATTCTTATGCGAGCGGGAAATCAACAACGATACAACAATATAAATATAGATAAAAAATGTAAATGTATATTAACAATAATACATATGGGGGAAAATTTCTCAAGTGTCCCAACGAAAAAAATCAAGGTCGCACAATCGAGCTGCAAATTGGCTCAATTGTTGCTCTATCGAATAGTAGTTCATGGCCCAAAATTTATTTAATTCCTTTCCCAATTCGCCGAGATAGAGGGGGGTGAAGTTTTAGGGTTCTACCGATTATTCGTGTATTTAAGTGATTGTAACATTTCATGCATCGCTCCAAACAAAATTTTACTAGAGACCTTTTTTCTTCATTTTTTTATGACCTTTCACGCGATTACTTTAATTTTTTTCTAAAATTAAATTTTAACCCTTTCTTTGGCAAATTAAACATAAAAATCTCTTTTTTACCAAGATGGACAACTTTTAACGCTCTGAAAAGTATCTAGAATGAAAGCTGAGGTTTTTTCCTATAAGTATACCAAATTTCAAGAGGGCTTTTTTTTTTGTTCACGAGTTATTAAATAAAATGTTTGCATACGGGGGAAAATTTCTCAAGTGTCCCAACGAAAAAAATCAAGGTCGCACAATCGAGCTGCAAATTGGCTCAATTGTTGCTCTATCGAATAGTAGTTCATGGCCCAAAATTTATTTAATTCCTTTCCCAATTCGCCGAGATAGAGGGGGGTGAAGTTTTGGGGTTCTACCGATTATTCGTGTATTTAAGTGATTGTAACATTTCATGCATCGCTCCAAACAAAATTTTACTAGAGACCTTTTTTCTTCATTTTTTTATGACCTTTCACGCGATTACTTTAATTTTTTTCTAAAATTAAATTTTAACCCTTTCTTTGGCAAATTAAACATAAAAATCTCTTTTTTACCAAGATGGACAACTTTTGACGCTCTGAAAAGTATCTAGAATGAAAGCTGAGGTTTTTTCCTATAAGTATACCAAATTTCAAGAGGGCTTTTTTTTTGTTTGCATGCATACATGCAAACATTTTATTTAATAACTCGTGAACAAAAAAAAAAGCCCTCTTGAAATTTGGTATACTTATAGGAAAAAACCTCAGCTTTCATTCTAGATACTTTTCAGAGCGTTAAAAGTTGTCCATCTTGGTAAAAAAGAGATTTTTATGTTTAATTTGCCAAAGAAAGGGTTAAAATTTAATTTTAGAAAAAAATTAAAGTAATCGCGTGAAAGGTCATAAAAAAATGAAGAAAAAAGATCTCTAGTAAAATTTTGTTTGGAGCGATGCATGAAATGTTACAATCACTTAAATACACGAATAATCGGTAGAACCCTAAAACTTCACCCCCCTCTATCTCGGCAAATTGGGAAAGGAATTAAATAAATTTTGGGCCATGAACTACTATTCGATAGAGCAACAATTGAGCCAATTTGCAGCTCGATTGTGTGACCTTGATTTTTTTCGTTGGGACACTTGAGAAATTTTCCCCCATATATGTTAAACGTGTTTCGACTTACAAAGTCTTCCTCAGTAACAATTTAATTTGATAATAAAACGAATGATATAACTCAATTCCCCGTTCATATAAAAGAATAAATAAGCTGCTGTTAATAATGAACCACAGTGGTAGACAATGATGAACTATGATTCATTGTTCACCACATCAAAATGGTTCATTGTAGACCATATAACCTTCTTTACGATAACTTCCTAAATAATATAGTAAAATAATGCAATAGGAAAAAATTGTTTACAGAATTATAAAGCCAAATGTACACACATAACTATAGAATAATGAAAAAAATGATAGGTATAACAATAAAAACATGAACAATGAACAATGAAAAATACGTAAAACTTACAAAAAAAAATTCATAAAATTTGGCCTCACACGACCTATTCTTCGCACAATCTGTCAGCCAACTGGGGAACCAAGGAGGGATTCAAAGTGCAAGTCGTTGCATAACAATAGCACAATTTGGCAATTTACGAAATATCGCAATGATTTATAGTGTACTACTGGTTCATTATTTGACTACCAACCCTAAATCTTTAATAGTAACTCTTTCAAAACTTTTTCCAATTAAACAAAAGTAGCAGAGGCATTGTACAGTCCAAAAGATATAATAGTGAACTGTCCGACAAAGTCCGTTTCCCACAGAAAAATCTTCTTTATCCGCAGGGCAAGCCTTTGCCTGCCAGTCTTTGCTTTATCCGCTCTTTAAATTTAATGTAGAAAACCAAACGATTACCTAATAATTGAAATCGAAGATCTCATCAATTTTGGGGAAGAGAGCCTTAATTGTTACGGCATTTAATTTCCTAGAATCCACACAGAATCTTATTGTTCCGTTTTTCTTTCTTACTAAGACTGTAAGCGAGATCCAAGGACTTTAGGATTCCTCAATCACTCCACATTTCCTCAATAGTTTTTTCTCGAACGTGAATATACCAGACACAACTACTATACTACATAAGAACATTCACAAGGTTACAAACACATAGTATAATAAAATAAAATTCAAATGTATATGTATATGATTTCTGTTTTTTCTAATAAATGTTCAAAATTTTGACTTTGAATTTAATACAGATTTTGTTTTTCCGATGAAGTGACTTTTAAGAATATGGTTGTGTAAATTAGCATAATATGCATTACTGGGTACATATCATGAAAATTTTTTAAATAGATTTCGATTGGAATTGTTTTATTTTCGGTTTTCTGAAAACACAATAAACTAAGTATGGTCGAAATAAATATGATGAGCATGTACGATATGTATGTGTGTCATGTTCAGTCTAAAAACGTTGTTTGTTTTTATTATCTTCCTATATTTCAAGATCAAGAGCAGCATCAAGTTTTTTGCATTAAATATTTTTATTAAATTATTTTATTTTGTATTGTTACTTCTTTTATTTTTTTCGATTAAATCTTTCTCATTCCATTGAGATATATTTCTTGTTCATATTATACACATGTATCATAATTATAATTATCAAATAAAAGGAGACTAGTTGACGTCAAGCTGGCATATATAATTCGTGAGCTACGAGCCGACTTGGTTTGTCAGACTTACACCGCAGTGATTCACCAATTTTTTTGAAATCTAAATTCGATTTCCATTTAGGGATAAATAGATCTAAACTTATAAGATGAAGAATTTATTGCGAAAAATATTACCTCAGCCAGGATTCGAACCTGGAATTCCCTCATTCCGTGCGGGTGTCATACCAATTCGACCACCGAGGCATGTGATAATATTTATCGCAATAATAAGTATACTAAGAGAGACGCTTTCTCAGGCAGCGCCTCTAGTGAGGGACACCAAATTTTTAAGTCATTGGTGAGATATAACTATACCGTACGATCATTTTCTTTGCCAGTAGAAATTAAAACTCAAATAAAAGGAGACTAGTTGACGTCAAGCTGGCATATATAATTGGTGATGACACCCGCACGGAATGAGGGAGTTCCAGGTTTGAATCCTGGCTGAGGTAATATTTTTCGCAATAAATTCTTCATCTTATAAGTTTAGATCTATTTATCCCTAAATGGAAATCGAATTTAGATTTCAAAAAATTGGTGAATCACTGCGGTGTAAGTCTGACAAACCAAGTCGGCTCGTAGCTCACCAATTATATATGCCAGCTCAACTAGTCTCCTTTTATTTGAGTTTTAATTTCTACTGGCAAAGAAAATGATCGTACGATATAATTATAATTATATTTAACTTTGTTAAAATGTTCTAAAAGGAAAAAATAAAATTTTTGAAAATTTAAATTGTTTTCATAATCATATTCTTTATATTCTTATTAACTTTTCAATTGCATTTAAATATATTCTGTAATCTTGATGAGTTTAAAATATTTAAAAAATGCTTTAAAATATATTTATTATATTTCTTCTTTTGACAGAATTTTCTGATTTCAATACTTTTTTGAAAAATATATATTTTTATCTCTTATTATTAGCACTTATTCTAAAACATTCTTTTTAAAACGGAAATCAAAACCATTTATGTTGCAATGCATAATTATTTTATATTTTTTATTGGATATATTAAAACAATTTTGTACAGATTTTTTTAATGTATAACAGTTTTTGTTATTGTTTATTGGTTATTATTTATAAAACGCTCCTACCAATGCCTCATCGCACAGTAGTAACGCTGAACTGTTTTTTCTTGCCGAATTACGCAAATACATGCCAATTTGCAGATCTTTATTATCTAATAACTCATTTATTATCATAATCGCAAAAATATACAGGATTTTTCAATTCAATTTAACCTGTTCTTTTTATCCTCTGTGTGTCCTATTATCAGACTTATATACAATGTACATGCTTAAAAAACATTACTTCATCAATTAAGTGTAAATGTAATGCAGAATATGATTAAATTGCATTAAATGTTAATTAAAGCAAATTTTTGTATTTATCGTTTTCTTAGGAATCATCCTCGAAACAAATTACTCAACTAAAATCAGAGCTTGAAAGCGCGACGAGTAAATTGACCACGGCTACGAATGAGTTAGCGAGTCTTCGAATGTCCTTGGAAAAGGAACAATCAAGTAATTCTTCTTTATGTCTGGAACTAACGCATCTACGAAAAATTCTCGAATCTGAACGAACGGCAGTAACAGAATTGCGAGTTTTTCTCGAAAAGGAGAGAGACGAGAAGGATATTGCCTTATTAAGGAATGCCCAGATGTCTCAAGACATAGAAATTGTGAAGCAGGAAAATCGGCATCATAAGATCGAGAACATAGAATTACAAAGCAAAGTTGAGAATCTGGAAGATGAGCTAATGAGTAAAATGAAAGAAGCGGAAAAGGTGATAGTTATATTAAAAGAATTTGAGCAAAAAATCATAAAATTAGAAGAAGCAGAACGTACAAAAGAAAAATTGGAAGGGAATGAAAGAATGCTAAAGAACAGCTTGTTACATCTAGAGGAACAAATAAGTGAAAAGAATAAGGTAAATAGTTACAATTTATAATAGAATATTGAACATTTTTATAGAAGACACATTGAATGTACAATATATATTGAACATTTAATAACATTTATTTCTCAAAACTGTCAACTATCCATCAACATAGAGCAAACTCGTGGATCTTGGTGCCTTATTAAATAATGTTAATATGAAAAAAGTCTGAAATAATTCGCATAAGTTTATTGAAGTATTAATTAAATGTAATTATTGAAATTGACAAAAGTTTATTTTGAATATTTTATCTTTATTGTTTTTTGGGGGGGGGGGGGGGTGAATAATCGTATGTTAACATAGCATAAAAAAAGTTATAATTTTTTTTAATTTAACTTTAAAAAAGTATTGTAGAAATTCTTCAACACAAAGCCTATAATTAATGAAATTATTGCTCAAAGAAAGTTAATTATTAGCGTGATGAAAATGATAGGATATATTTTAGAGGAGAGATAAAGATGAGATGAAAATTAGGAAAAAAATAATTTTCATATTTATTTTGTTTATAAAATTGTTATATTATTATAAAATAAAAACATACAAAGTAAAAATATTACATTTTCTGAGTTTAAAAGTATTTTTTATTTATACAAACAAGATGCCTATGTTCTTCGCATACTGTGTCGAAAGCAACAATTATATGTTTTTAAATATTTTTTTAAAACATTTTTAAAAAAGCACGTTTTTCCAAATTTCAGTTTCGATCAACGAAAACCGAACTCATGGGTGTCCGCCGTTGATTTCAATCGCTCTGCGTATAAACAAAAATATGAACAAGTCTCTGACCTTAAAGATCTTCCACCACTTTAACTTTTTTTTTTTACAAAAAACTACCTACAAACTTGTGTAAGTTTTCGAAAAACTTTTAGAAAAATTGAAATCGTTAGGGTACGAAAGATCCATGAGTTCGTTTTGAGTTAAGTCTATAAACATATTTTTTTGTAATATGGGGAAATCTTCATAGATATGGAGAGTTATGCCTAGGGAGAGTTATGCCGAACTCTTACTGACTAAAACCTCACGATGGTTTATCTTTTTTTTTCATGGGGAAATGCGTTACACATACCACCGGCCTCAGGGGAGGACCGGCGGTTATGTGGGGCTTCCCGAGAATTTGAGCTGGGTATACTAAAACCCCACGGTGACCGACTTCTCGCACTTTTGGAAGTCCCCTCGGGGACGAGCAGGTATATCTCCGGGATGATGGGTTACCTAGACATTAACACGGACCCCCCTTCCTCCCCCCGGAACCGAAGCATATGTCAAGGAGACTTATCAACCTCGACGAAGAGGTCTCCAATTCGCGAACACGAACCCAGGCGAAGTAGGACCATACTACTCCGCCAACACTTTAGAGCATAATACATGAAGAATGAATAGCGGACTGAAAAGTGTATGGAGGAACTACTCGAAAGTGTACACCAAGCTTCGTGTGTATAAATACTAGTGTGTACATACACATACATATACGTGAATGCGCTTATACATTCACGAATTACTCGTGAGAGGAAGACAACTGTGATTTTCTTTTTCACTTCTTACAGACACTTTTCTTTCGAGGACAATAAGCATTCATCCTCCATGTATATATGCTCTAAGACCAATGCCGAAATTACGTGCAAGGAAGCAGAAGCGCTCCCGTGCTCTCCTCCCTTGTAATCTTAGACGGCTTCCCCGAGAGACGGGAGAACATGACGCGAGAGCCCTCAAAGAACGTGCTCCGTCCAAGGATGAATAAGTGCACTCGGCCTCACCATCCTGAGAACGAGAGGGACGAGGTTTTCCTCATTCAAGCCGCCGCTACCCCGATTGGGAGAGTCAGTAACCCCTCTTACGGAGCTGGATCGCCAGCCCGAATATGCGGGTGAAAACTCGAGAGACGGGGAGGAATCCTTCACTCGCCTCACCGTCCTCTTTTCCTCTTTGAAAAGGGCTTCTCGGGACCAGGAGAGGACTGAGCGGCCCCTCTCGCACCCTATAGCTCCGTCGACCCCACAACCGGAGCGCTCTTCTTCCTTTTATAAAAAGAGAGCAAAGCCGAGTCCAAACACAGTTCTCGGCCTCCATTACTTGAGAGGAATTGACTCCCTCTCACAGGGGAACTCAGACGGGAAGGGACCTTTCCTCTTTGGTTATTCACCCTCACGACATTACTCCATCTCGTGTTGGTGACCGAACCAACAGCCGCATCGTTGAGAAGTGAAAATCCATATATTTTAAATCAATTAATCAATTTAATTTTTGATGTTAATAAGTCTTACAATTAGTTAAGGGGTAACGCCACTCTAGAGCTCGAAAAAAAGACGTTTCCTTTGATAATTTTTAACGGAGATGCAATAAAGAAAATAAGAAATCTATTTATAGGAGTTTATTATACATGTTTCGAAGTATATAAAAAAATTTGTTTATTAATATTTGGAAACAAAATGGCGGCTATATTATAAAAAACTCGAGGCCTCTTTTCGCCGAAGAGGCTTCACGGCCGGAAAGGTTACTCCCACAATTTTTAATCTAGAACAAAAAACCAAAATTTTTTAAAAACTATATATAATTGGCTAGAGACTGACGTAGGGGATTTTGAAAATATTGAATTTTGAATAAGTAGTGCTTATTTGAAAAAAAAAGTCCATTTTTCGGTAAAAAATTTCACCGTAAATTATTTATAACAAGAGAAGTTGACAAAATATCAAAAAACCCCTACGTCAGTCCCTGCAGAATCTAATAACAATGCTACTGTGCAAATTTGAAATGAATCGGTCAAAAACTTTTCGAGTTATGTTTCCGGCCAACTTGAAAAACATTGTTTCGAGAAAAACGCGTTTAAAGTTTTAAGTTACTATTGATCGACGTGCCATAGAGCGGCAGTTTCGGTTTAAAAACAGGTACTTAAAATTCCTTCCGCGCTACGGGACCAAGTGTACATTATTTTTAAGACTCTAAGGCATCATTTAAACGAAAAAAAAAATCGATTTTTTGAAAATTCTAGAGTGGCGTTACCCCTTAATATACATACATGCCTCAGTGGTTAACAGACTAAAATACCCGCCCGGATAGTCGGGAGGTTCCAAGCAAACATGGGTTTTAAGACCAACAAATCAAATTGGTACGGAGTCTATTAATTGAGAAAAGTGTATAACATTCATATAATATTAATAGGCTACCAAGGTTCTACCTGGACTGATAAGATTATATTATAGTTTGATAAGATTATATTCTAGTTGACTGATAAGATTATATTCTAGTTTGATATCTAAATAAATAATGCGATTTAATTTTTTAACTTTTCTTTCTTTTTTACAGACAATCAAAGTTTTACAACAACGATTAACTGACATGAAGAAAACGCTTCAACGTGAATTAAAGATACCATCTTCTTCGTTAGATAGTGACGCTGATGCTTCTGCTGCTATTCTCAATCCAAGTTCATCCAAAACTGTCACTGCCAAACATAATAATTCCAGGGAGGATGATGTTAATTTTAAATACCTGAAGCACGTTCTTATAAAATTTCTCACTAGCAGAGAATATGAGGTGCATGTTTATTCTGCTCTAACACGCACGCGCGCGCGCACACACACACACACACGCACACACATACACACACACACACACAATTTTATTTTAATCGCCCCAGGCAAATATCTCGAAAAATATGAAAGATACGGAAAAACGTTTCACGCAAAAGTTGTTTGGTTCAAAGGTAGACATAAGATGGCATCATTGATTTGACCTTGAGTGAACATGTCAAGGTCATATAGAGTCCAATTGTAGTTAAATATTTCTTCATAAAGTAGTTTTCGAGTTACGAAGCTTGAAAGTTATTCGGCCGGAATTAATGTTACCTAAGGTACAATGCGTGAAGGTTGTCCGGTCAGTTTAGTTTACACCTCTTTCGTCCTATGCTCGCTCGCACACACGCGTGTGTTGTATATACAGGGTGTTCCAAATCAACCTTCCATCTGTAAAATGACGTATTCCTGACACAATTCTAACAAACGAAACTCCAGACATTCCCCTCCGATTTTGCCGAGCTTTATACATATTATAGACTTACCCTCCCACTACATCATAGTAAAATGATACGATGCAACTCTCAAGCATTCGCGAGAAAAACGCGTTTGAATATTTATGTGGCGTTTATGTACGCGTCGTAAGAGGAGCTTGGCAAGTAACCGACGTGGCCTGGTGAGCAAGGCGCTCGACTAGTATGCTGCATGTCGCTGCGTCGCTGGTTTGATCCCCCATTATTTTGAAATTTTTTTTTATTTGCTTGATTTTTTTGAATTTGCGAATTACGTTATGTATTTTTATTATTACTTTAACATAAAAAAATTAATGCTAATTTATAACAAATATTATGTTTATAAAAAGTATTTTCATCATTTATATGTGCTGCGGAATAAAAGTTGCGTAAGCTTATAAATTTTGCTATGCAATAAATTTCAAACTATTTTTTATTTTTGCCACGATTTTTATGTTTGTATGTTCGGCAACGAATTTTATTCACAAGAATAGAGAGTTCTCTTTTTGGTAAGGATCTGTTATCTGTCTTATCTGTCTTTTTGGTAACGGTCTTATATGTGTGTTACCTGAGAACTTGTTTTCTTTGTGTGATGAGGCTTATTTAAACGAGTGTTAGGCCATTAAGCTCATTCGAATCGACAAAGAGTTAGTCTTCGGAACCATAGTGCAAAGAGAAAAGTAGAGAAGATGCAAAAGCCAACAATAAGTGGTAGTAGTGAAAATGCAGAAAATATTTTACATTCAAGCGCGAAATCAATGAGCTTTCATAATGAAATAAAAAATAATTTAACAAACGCTCTTAAATATTGTAAGCTTACACACAACTTTTATCTATTTACGCAACTTTTATTCCGCAGCACATATAAATGATGAAAATACTTTTTATAACATAACTTTTTATAAAAATAATATTTGTTATAAATTAGCATTAATTTTTATGTTAAAGTAATAATAAAAATACATAACGTAATTCGCAAATTCAAAAAAATCAAGCAAATAAAAAAAAATTTCAAAATAATGGAGGATCGAACCAGCGACGCAGCGACATACAGCATACTAGTCGAGCGCCTTGCTCACCACGCCACACCGGTTACTCGCCCGCCAACCCCCTCTTACGACTCGGTACATAAACGCCACGTAAATATTCAAACGTGTTTTTCTCGCGAACGCTTGAGAGTTGCATCATATCATTTTACTATGATGTAGTGGGAGGATAAGTCTATAATATGTATAAAACTCGGCAAAATCGCAGGGGACCATGTCTGGGGTTCCCCTTGTAAGACGATTTTTCTGTTTCCAAAATTTGATTTGAAGCGTAGTTTTCGATTTATCAGCAAAAATAGTTAGGAAATCACGCGTCGAGTACAAAAGGCAGGCAGGAGCGGCGCACCGCGAGCGTAACGCGGGTTCAGCTGACAGGTGATTACCACCACATGAGTCGCTAACTATTTTAATCTTATAACATAACATTATGCTTTAAATAAAATTTTGATATTGAAGAAAGTCTTAGAATTACGTCAGGAATACGTGTTCCTTAAAATAAACATTACTTTAATAACAAAAAGTTGTTTCGGTTCGCTGGCCGTCGAACGCTGCAATCAGCTGATTGCTACACGCGATGTGTGTAATGTGTGTGTGCGTACAAAAAAGAGAGAGAGAGGGAGGGAAGGAGGGAGAGACATTCATACACATACATACACGTACGCATACACTTTTTTTCTCGCTCTCTTTCTCTCTTTTACACAAACACTTATGCACTCTCTCATTCAGTCAGTCATTTACTCACTCACTCACCTGCTCACTCATCTTGTAACAGCGTAGCGAATTCTCATGCTACGTATTAACTGCTGCACCGTTATGATTAAGTTGTAGAAACACATCAAAACTTTTTGCAAATTACTCTCACTTGATTAACACAATACAGATTACGCCATAACGAATTCACTGATTTACTGACTCACTACTGACAACCCCACAAAGGTTGACTAGCGCCACGCGCTGTGACTTGCGCGTGGCGCTAGTCAACTGTCAACATAACCCTTGTGGTCGCGCAGTTTCCGCGGTCCGTTAAGGTGCAATTTCACGTAGCGTCAAAACGCTAGCGGCTCTCCCCACTTTGGCGCCCTTGGTCGACACGTCGTTTTGCCGCTTGAAGTTCGGAGAGGCTCAACTCGAGCGAAAAATAGATGTGTTTGAATCGTTTCAGTTGTATCAACAATTTCAAAAAATTAATATGTTAAATTTTAACATTTACAAATCTTAATTTTATTATCAAACATTCTTTCGGTTGTATGGGCTCTCGAATAACATTTTTTTTTATCAATAGCGATCCAACAATAGATAACAATTCCTCCAATTGTGTTGCGGACATTCGGAAATAATTGTGGAATCGTACTCCATTCTCTATGGTCAGTTTAGGAATTGACACATAATAAAAACTGTGCTCTGGACGATTCTTTAGATATGGTGCTACCCAGTATTGTTTCTTCTTGTACGGTTTCTTTTCATTTTCTTGTAATTTTTGCATAATTGCACACAACACCAGTATTCGTCGTTTCTTTAGCTGTTACTGACGGCAATGTATTTTGTAAGGTTGTCGATAAAATACTGTTCCGACAGTTTAAACGCACTTTGACACGTATCCTTATTGTCAGTTTTATACACGAATTAAATCTATAGAAAAAATTTAAAAAATACAGAAAATACAAATCCACAGCGACCAGCGATTTGTCGCTCCATGAAAAAGTAGCGGGAGTTTAGCGGCTGGCGTTTTGTCGACAACTCTATTGAGGGGAAATGTATCACAGAGTGGGGAGAGCCGCTAGCGTTTTGACGCTGCGTGAAATTGCACCTTTACTTCGCGATGAGTCATGTGTTATTTGCATTCGCGTTTCTTTTAAAGTAATTTTTGGTATCGGTGAATCGATAGTGAGTCAGTAAATCAATGAATTCGTTATCGCGTAATCTGTATTGTGTTAATCGAGTGAGAATAATTTGTGAGAGGAATTTGCAAAAAGTTTTGATGTGTCTGTACAACTTAATCATAACGATGCAGCAGTTTGTATAAAAGAGAGAAAGAGAGCGAGAAAAAAAGTGCGTACGTTTTTTACATGCATGTGTTGAATATCTCTCCTTCCCCCTCTCTCTCCCCTCCCTCCTCCTCTCCCTCCCCCCTCCCTTCCTCTCCTCTCCTCCCTCCTCATCTCCTCCCTCCCTCCCTCTCTCTCCCTCTCCCTCCCCTCCCCTCTCTGTCTCTCCCCCCTCCCTCTTTTTTACATACACACACATTACACATATCGCGTGTAGCAATCAGCTGATTGCAGCGTTCGACGGCCAGCGAACCGAAACAACTTTTTGTTATTAAAGTAATGTTTATTTTAAGGAACACGTATTTCTGACGTAATTCTAAGACTTTCTTCTTTATCAAAATTTTATTTAATTAAAGCATAATGTTATGTTATAAGATTAAAATAGTTAGCGACTCACGTGGTGGTAATCACCTATCGGGCGGTCAGCTGAACCCGCGTTACGCTGGCGGTACGCCGCTCCTGCCTGCCTTCTGTACTCGACGCGTGATTTCCTAACTATTTTTGCTTATAACTCGAAAACGCTTCAAATCAAATTTTGGTAACGGAAAAATCGTCTTAGAATTGTGTCAGGAATACATTACCATACGAATCCATTTTACAGATGGAAGGTTGATTTGGAACACCCTGTATGTGAGCAAAATGTTACACAAAAAAATTTATTAAGATGTTTGAAGTGACCAGAAATGTTAGGCCACGTCTGAGTGTTTTCGTAAAAGAATTTTAAAATGTATTTTATTTTAATAACCTCAGGCTGTGTGTATCTTGTAAGATGAGCAAGATAGAAAAAAATATTGCATACAAATGTTTTATAGTCCCGGGGAAGACATGAAGTAATAACATTGATCTTCTTTCTGTAAAGAAAAGGGTTATTTGTCATTTTTCAAGATCAATTTATTTTTTTAAACCGCAACACTTATTTTTTGTTGCATTTTTTGGTTTATATAATTTAATTGAACATTTTTTGTATCTTAATATTTTTTTATAAAACTAATAGTTTTTGAGATTGGATTTTTAAAAAATAAAGAATTTTAGGTCGTAATTTTAGGTCAGATTAAAGTCAAATTTATTTTTTTTAATAAAAACTTTTTTATTGTATTTTTTACAAAATCAATAGTTTTCAAGATATTTCCACTAAAAATTGCGATTTTTACAAGTACTAAGACTCACTGTCCTTTCATTTTGGGGGAGTGTCTAGAACGCATTTAAAGTATTCGAAGGATCACCGAAACTTGATTTATTATTTACCAGAACATTATTATTATATCAAATATTGTTTGCCAGACTGTACTCTCCACAGCTAAAGACCTAAAGGATCACATCAGACGGGTGTGTAGAAGTATACCAGCTAACGTTCTCAGAAAAAGTGCATTCGAAAAATGATTGTCCCTTTCCTTGCCTCGCATGCCCACTCACTACTCGTGCTACCTTTCACTTTTGCCATTTGCTTGCTACTTTCTTTATCCTCACACACATCCGTCTGACCTCCTCTTCGCCAGGCTCATATACGCTGTGCTAAGTTGACGCGAACTATCGCGATCGCTTAGTTCTCTCGGACTGTCGGGTTTTAAAACCCTCGTTCGCACTTGTCATCACACGCCTTTCCCGGATGCGATGTAATCATTTCTGTGTAGGTGTTTATAGGCTACTATTACATCATACTGTCACTAAGTTACGAAGCGTTTTCTCTTTACCGACCTCTTTGTCTTCTTTTCCGCTCCCTTCTTTTTCTCTCCGCCTCCCGTGCACACCCACGTCTCGTCCGAGCAGCTCCGCGCGCCACCCCTTAGAATGGCACGCCTATTTTTATCCTACCGGAGTAGTTTCTACTCCGGCGGCGTTATACTCGGCCGTGAATTCCTTCTAAATATTTCCAATGCATACATGTTAACTATCACTGTATATACGTAATAAACTATCATCCATATCATAATCACGTAGTGGTCTGTTGCCACTCTCTAATACACTGCTTTCATCCTTGTTCTCGGCTCTTTATCCGCTCTTCTCAATGTACATTTATCTGCGCACGTACATTCCTCAACCATACATCCTTTATGTTCTTCACTTTCTATTTGACAAACTCAATTCCTCTTGAACGTCTACATGTAGATTCCTGCTGAATCTTTATCGCACTTATTCTTCATTTGCCTCTTTCTTATTTCCCTCCCTAACTGCTGTCCTTCATCCCACTTTCATTATCCCTTTCACCCATGTCGTAAAATCCCGATTGCTAACTCCTCTTTCATTGTAACTTTATTCTCCTACCTCGTCCTCCTATATACCGGGTGACCCATTCTTATAAACACCCCTTTTATGAGCCCCTATAGTCTCTTATTCACCTATATCCACTTGACAACACACCTTTTCACTACTCCGTCATACTTACTGTCTCTACGATTCACCAACATCTAGTTTCTTTTCTTTGTCCACCTCACTCGAAAAATAAGCACACTACGAAAAAATGTTTAGAATCAAAATTTCGTCATTTCGAGGGGGACGTACAATGACGTTAAAATCAGCCCCCCCACCCCTCCCCCTGGGCGGTGAGGGGGGCAAGTTTGAAATCTTAAATGGGAACCCCTATTTTTTATTGCA
>CABEGB010000994.1:207303-296730 GCA_901521435.1 Crematogaster levior
TATGTATACTTAAAAAATGTAATTCGAAGTCAATACAAATCTAAAACATGGATGTACAAAGTTTGTTCAACTTCTTTTTGAAGGCAAATTAAAATTAGAATTCTAAATATCAGAGAGGTGCCAACTGTACCCTTACCATCTGTCCATCTGTGCCATCATCTTAAGTTCACACGTACGTGATGCTGTGGTGATAGTGATGATACTTTAGTATTAGTCATTGACTATGTTTATACAGCTCGACGCTTATGTCGAAGTTATAAACATTGATGTTATAGCTACAGACGTTAGATACCATGTAAAACTCTTTTACGATAAAGTTACTACCTTGATTACTACGTTGATTAGTAACTTTGTCGTAAAAAACGTTACACGGCATCTAATGTCAGTAGTTATAACATGGATGTTATAACTTCAGTGTTAAATCGAATCGTGTAAATGTAGTAAATGTAAATTTGCAAGCAGAATTCACAAACGTAAGCAGGATTTCACAATGTCAATAAAACTCTTGCAACTATTTAACAAGACAAAAAACATTTTTTTCTTACCGTGGTCACAAAAAATATAATAATATACATAGATTTACAATATTTTAATTTATTTATTATTAGCACATATTCAATTGTTTCTTCTTCTTCCTCTTATATTAAGCCTAGGACCTGTTTTATCCCACTACTTGTACCTCTTTGAGGCTACAATGGTAGTTCTATGAGCATTCCCTTTTTTTCACAATAGTCAGGTTGCTAGCCTTCACCTATGAACCTTCCCTTTTTTATCCGTGCTTAGGAACAGAAACGCCATCGTCGATGACTGGCGTAGGCAGGGGGGAGGATGGCGACCGATAATGAAACAGTCGAATAAAATGTGACAGTCGTCTTCGGTTGGATTTGAACTTGGATCTTTGGCTCATCAGAACAATACTGCGCCACGGTTGCCACTTATTCAATTGTTTATCACAGCTATACAATTAGCTATACAATCTGTTCGTTTTCTTTGGGCTGCACTAGTCAATAAGTAAGAGTGAAACAAATATATTTTTTTTCATTCTAACTTATTGCACTAATGCAGCAGTGTAGCAAAAACGAACAAAACAATGGGTGCGTTCAGAAGACACAACAGTTACACAACTGTTGAGTGAATGTTTGCTGAACGCATATGCTCAGTGAACAAACTTCCAACATGTTTGGTGAGCAAACATCATTTTTGTGAGCGGTTTTCAGATACGTTCAGTTAATACAACATGTTGTAAGCTGAGGATTTAAGCGGTATTTTTAAGTAAGTAGTATAATATACTGGAAAGCTTAGTTATTTTCATACAGTAGAAATATCCAAAATACATTATCGAGATAGCCTCAAAATGTTACAATATCTCTAAAATATCATACAATATGTATCGCTATGATCGTATGAATTATAATCTGGAATATTATTTTTATTACAGTAAAATGTTATATATATGTATATATACTAAAATGTTTTGCATCTACCCTAACATTTTTCACCCCGCTTTATAAAATATTAATTTAACATAATATTTTCTTACATCTATAGCTGCTCGAGACATTCTAAAATGTTCTTTAAATAACAGTTCACTATATGAAGGAACTATTTTTTCAAAATAGTTTTTATTCTTCTTGCGTACACCACGTTCTTCTATATAAAAATCATTTGGAACTTGCTCTTGAAATTCTTCAACTACATATCTTATTTCGCTACTTTTCTGCAATATTATCGTCCAGAAATAGCCAATATAAATTATTTATCCATGATTCTTGTTTAAGATTGTAAAGAGGTTAGCTTTTCAAATGTAACGCGCGCATCCAAACTAAAAAAGACCGTTTACGATACAATTCAGTGATCACTTCTCGCTCAGTGAGCGCTTACTCAACAGCTGCACAACACTTGACGTTTCCTGAATGCACCCAATGTTCTGCAACGACTAGAATACAGATGTAAGATTAATTTACCCCCACTTTGTCATCTGATCCTAGCCGCCATCTTAGGATCAGATAGATCAGATTGATCGCCAATCAGAAAGAGGTGAGTTGACGCCTCTCTGATATTTAGAACTCTAATTAAAACTATCTTGTCACATGACGGAGGAAACTTGTTCTAAAAATAAATTACTATTTTGTGCAATGTTTTATTTATTTGACAATATTGTTTTATTTACGAGCATATAAACGATTCGCAATGTTTTAGAATATTTTTTTGTGAGATAAAATCTTCAATGGCCAAAAATAAACTGAAGGAAACTGTGAGATTTCTTTTCTTTTTTGTATTTATTAAAAACATTCTACTTTAATCATTTTTTTAAACGATATAACTGTTACAATGTTTAACTTTTTTTTATTTTGTATTGTATAAATTTAAATTATATTCTTTTCTTTACGAATCAAAATTACTATATATAATTTTTCTATATTGGATATACATGTGGCTAAGCAATTCCGTCATCAGTAATTATATGTCGTGTCCGAATGAAGCCATTGGCAAACTTTAGCAAGCACTAAAACGAAAAGACTCTTTGCAGTTTTTTCAATTTTTTTTTACCACTAAAATGGACCTTACTAAAGGTCGAAACTGATACACATATAACATCAACTGAGGAGTTTTTAGGATATCCAAAAGTTAAAGATTTAAAAGAGAGTACACAAAAATTTAAGTCAAAGAAACTGTCAGAAATATATTTAAAAAAGAAAAATTTCACCACAAGTACATCTGTACTTTAGACTTATATTTGCCTCGAATTTATTTTTTATAATTTGTCTATTAACAAGTCAACATGTTCTATTGTATTAATATTATTTATTTATTCTGTATGATTATACATTATTTTTTAAAGGCACTCCATTTAACAAGAGCAGTGGCAACATTATTACACTTTTCACCAGAGGAGGAACGTCTACTTCAGGAAACTTTAGAATGGAAAATGTCATGGTTCGGTACTAAGCCTAACCTAGGATTTGGGCAAACTGCTAAGGCAATACTACCCAGCTGATAATTAGAAGATGTTTCGTACTTCACGAAACATAATAAAACAAAATTTTTGTTTCAAGTCTAGATGATCTATATATAATCACAACTAATCGAAAGGATATATATAACAATTAGAAAAAAGTTAAAATAAAGAGTTATAAATAGTGACATTTGCATAAACATAATAAATTAATTAAGATGCTCAAAGATCATAATGGAATCTTAATATAATAAGGAATGACTTTGTAAGATTTGATGAAGTCTTATAAGTATACAAAATGTTTGTAAAAAGTTCATTAATTATATATTCCTTATAAAAAATTGAGTCAAACAATCCTGAATCATTTTTTCTATAATGCATATTATAAAATAGATTATAAAAGCAGAAAATGGTTCAAATTCTTCTGGACTCAACTTTGATAATGAAATCATTTTTTAAATTAGTGGGCACTCTTTAAGAAACACCTGCATAAATCACTATTATTGAATTATTGTTATTGAAAACTATTGAATTTTAAGGACTTATCAGAAGTTTGAATATCATTGAAGTTTAAGGATGTTCTGATGCTAACAGAACTAATATTGACAATGACCTGAAAATTTGATAGATCGTTTGTATTTATTATCTAAACTCATATGTAAACCTGAAACAGATTCTCTAATCGGTTCAAGAGTTATTCAATTTTTAATTTTACATGTGTTCTTATGGAGTAGCTGCATGTTCTCATTTATATAAACGAAATTTTATAATTTCATTCTTTATAGAAGCATCATCCAAGTAGAACAGGAAGGTTAACATAAGATCAATATAATGTTATATTGATCAATTTACATCATGTTTTGGTCACGATTTGATCAATATGATATCAAATTGACATTATTTTTGATTACTTTCTGTTTTACTTGAGCATTGACAATATTCTAGAACTTTGTTTATAAGTCAATTAAATATTAAACGGTGTTTCTCTCTGAAAAAGGCTGATATTGATTCATTAATTTATTCTTGAGTTATTAATGAAAAATGATGCAAAATTTCAAAAATGTGCTATGATATACTCTTAAATATTATGTTAATCATTTTTTTACATATCTTATGTATTTTAAGTAAGATTCGGTGTCTGGTATACATTAAATATTATTAATATATTAAACGAAAGACTGTTTCATTTCTTGCAGTTGATATCAGGCTTAAAAGCTTTTTCTGACAATCACAAAAATCACAAAATATGCACATGTATTCAGTGCTAGATATCATATTAACTAGTATTATTTAAGTGCTTTACATGATAAGAATACATGTAGTGTATATCTTAAACCACGAAAGTATAGAATTCCATCAGCTTCAAATTGAAGTAACTTTTGTTTGGAACTGTACAGCCAGAACATCCTTAAAAATAGATTCTTGAGGACTATATTGTAATATATGTAAACTTGAATCATGATATGCCATTTTTTGTGGAATCAATTAATTTGTTACATTACGTTTTGTTAAAAATAAAATAACTTATGTACTCGAAATTGATCACACAGCAATATAAATGTACATGATCAACAGTTATCCACTTTTATTTTTACAATTAGATCATAGTCATCATAAATACAAGATAAATCAACAAAAACTTTTTCTCATTCATTTTAACTTTATCATTCGTTTTATAACAGACTGATTTATGCAAAATATATCTAAATATGTCAATTTTTTTGTTTTTAAGACAAATATATAATTATAATCAATTTAATGCTGCTTCATCCTCTTATAGATACCCTTTCAAAAATCTTATTTTCCACTGGGAAAACTAGTGCAAAACTGAATACAATTTTAAACACTAATTCCCAGTAGAAAGTTAAGTAATAAAGCGTCGTCTACAATACGTGGAAGCTTGAGGGGAGCTTGTAAGGAATAAAAATAATTTATTAATAAGAAATAAAAATAATTTATTTCGCTTATGCCTATTCTTACACCTTACGCCGGGCTTACTCCATGTATTGTAGACGACGCTTTATTACAGAGCTGGAATTAAGTTGCACATTTCGAGCAGATTCCCGAGGCGACGCCTCCTATCCCCCCACTATTGCTCGAGATTCGGCGGCGAAGCCACCGATCGCGCGCGTGACCTTCGTCTCATAGTCCAGTCAAATAGTACATTTAAAAAAGAAAGTGAAGGGAACAGCGGGATTTTTTTGGGGGCTTGAAAAGAAGGGGGTCAAGGAGAGCTTAACCCCAAGTTTGCACCCCTGTAGACCTTGAGCTTTTTTAAGGGGGTTAAAAGGGGGTTAAAAAATTTTACTTTTTTGCTTATAACTAATTACGGTCGCGAGATATGGAAAAATTGTTCAAGAGAAAGTTGTAGACAATAAAAAAACGAACATTTTACCTTTTTTAATCGTTTTATTTAGTGCAAAATTGCGCCTTGTAGAGCGCGGCAAAGATGCAAGTCAACGTTACCGCGCCATAATAAGAGGAAACATTTGTTTCGCGCAACAGGGAAAAGTATTTTCTATATCATGTACTACAAATAACGCAAATGAATGTAAACGAACATAACGAAAAGTACATTTACAAAAAAATAATTAATAACAACAACAATAATAATAATAATTATAACAATAATAAAAAAAGTTAAAAATAGTAATAATAATAATAATAACGTTCCAATAAAATAGTATATTCTTACAAATTTTAATGAAAATTAATTATCATATGATATATTCAGAAAAAATATTTGGTGATATTTTAAAATAATGTTTTGTGCGTCGACCGTTATATTTCGATTCCATTAACGTAATAAACAATGCTTATTTTTTTTTATTTTAATTTTATATTTTTTATAAATAATTTGTGGAAGTATTATGTATTATGGCGCGGTAACGTTGACTTGCATCTTTGCCGCGCTCTACAAGGCGCAATTTTGCACTAAATAAAACGATTAAAAAAGGTAAAATGTTCGTTTTTTTATTGTCTACAACTTTCTCTTGAACAATTTTTCCATATCTCGCGACCGTAATTAGTTATAAGCAAAAAAGTAAAATTTTTTAACCCCCTTTTAACCCCCTTAAAAAAGCTCAAGGTCTACAGGGGTGCAAACTTGGGGTTAAGCTCTCCTTGACCCCCTTTTCAAGCCCCCAAAAAAATCCCGCTGTTCCCTTCACTTTCTTTTTTAACGTCGATTTTTGTATAATTTGACTGGACTATCAAGAGTGTCACGTGTACTATAAGTATGATGTAACTATAATATAATAGCGTTTTTCACTGGGTAGCACTGAGTGCGCACCGAAAACTCGTTGAGTTTAGACGGCACTGTCTGAGTGCACTGAAAGTTCGAATTTCTTGCACTTCCAGCTAAACATGTCTGTTCTCTCAGTGCAATTCTGTACATATTTTATCGCTCTGAATATAAATTACATAATTAATTAGGAAGGATTTACTATTAATTTTAAGGTCAATGATGACATATTAAGCTTAACTCTCGATCCAAGTCACTCTCGCAACAAGATTTATATGATAAATTAAAGAGTAAATATATACATACATATATCCGATTTTGGTTTTTGAGGTTGTTCGAAAAAAATGTTGATGAGAATTTCATTTCACGAAAACAATCCAGAGTAAAGAACGTTTTAATTTCTTTTCTTTGTACAGTTTGAAAATATAACAATAATTTTATTTAGTTCATTCTGTATGTGACATTAAATGTACTAGAGTATAAACAATATTTCGAGTATCTGGAACGACCTATAGTGTTTTTTATAATTAATTTTTGTGTATTCTCTTGAATTCCAGCTTATGAAATACATATCATTTTACAATGTACATAAAAGAAAATATTAAAGTTCAAATATTAATCTTGGATCTCGCGCAGCCATATTGCACTGAACTGGCATCGTCTCTCAAAGCTCGTGCCGAATTCTTGCACTAAAGTGCGAAAACTCAGCACTAGACTTTCCAGTGAAACAGAACGCACCGTTTTAATGCACACCGAAATCCCCAGTGAAACACATTGCCCAAGGCAAGTGCGCACTCAGTGCGCACCAGTTCTCCCAGTGAAAAACGCTATAATTCTCCAGAACAATATTAAATTAGAGTAATCTTTTTTTGAAGGTAATTCTTCAGAATCACTACATCAGCACAAAACTCAATAAAATTGGGCTCAATCGACGCGTTTTTGCACAAAACTAAAGAATCTGGCAGTTACTTAAAGTGTCGCTCTGCTCTGCGAAGCGAGATATTAATTGTTAAAGTTCACGACTCGATAGGTTAAAAAACCTGTCATATCGACGCATATATGTAATACTAATATATTGCTAGTTCGGTATCTTCGCAATGAGAGGATCGAGGCCCATAAAAGAGAGACGCACGAATTCCAAATATGGGCAAACGGTTAAAGGTACAATTTCATGGACGCGTTTTTGACGCGCGCGTCACGCGTCATTTCAGTATTAGTTACTAGATTCTGGTTACGCCTCGTTCGCCTGCCACTCGTACAATTTCATGGGCGCGTCATTTGTCGCGCGCGTCACGCGTCACGCGTCACCGCTATTTTCAAAACTAAAAAGAAACATAACCTCAAGATTATTGTTGGTTGTTGTGTCTATGTAAATCGTGCAAAAAGTGAAGATTAAAATGGCTATGAACGCTGAAATCCACGCATGGTTGGTGGAGTGTACTAATGTCATAAATGCTTACAACGTGGAAATTGTACGACGTCGCAGAATACTTGGTGCACTTGCACTCCGAATAGCGAAAAAGGAGAAGAGGAGATACGCAAAGAAGCGTTTCTGGGTTGCTCCCCTCTTCCAAAAACGCTGTAATTATGATTTTTATAATGCGCTGCTCCCAACGCTGCGACTGGAAGATTTACGGTTCCACAATTACTTCCGGATGACTGCAACACAGTTGGAGGATTTGTTGGCGATTATAGGACCCCGGTTGCAAAAACTGTGCGTTGTGCGGGAGCCTATAACTGCAGCAGAACGTCTGAGTTTAACTTTGAGGTAAAATGTTTGTCAAATATTAAAATGCGTACTTCAGTGCTTGAATGTAATTTGTTACAATGATGTTAATGTCTGCGTCTTATGCCAATGTTTCAGATTTCTTGCATCGGGCGACTCCATGCCATCGATGACCTACCAATATCTGGTAGGTTTAACGACGGTGGTCAATATCGTTGCTGAGACGTGTAAAGTGATCTGGGAGGAACTATGTCCGGTAGTCCTTCCGCCTAGCTTAGACGAACGGGAATGGCGCAGTATCGCTGAGGATTTCAAAGATTTGTGGGATTTTCCACATTGCATCGGAGCAATCGATGGGAAGCACGTTACGATTCAAGTATAGTGTATTTTGATATTAAATTAACCTTATATATGTGTGATTGTTTCCTTGATGTTTATGCATATTAAAAAATAACAATGTTTCTTTAATTTCAGTGTCCAAACAATGCTGGATCTAATTTTTTTAATTATAAAAACAGTCACAGCATTG
The DNA here is from genome assembly GCA_901521435.1 of Crematogaster levior. NCBI lineage: Eukaryota > Metazoa > Arthropoda > Insecta > Hymenoptera > Formicidae > Crematogaster > Crematogaster levior. Next base: position 215,759 of record CABEGB010000994.1, read on the forward strand.
TGTTGCTGGCTATTTGTGACGCCCATTACCAGTTTCGCTTTGTCGATATTGGTGCTTATGGCCGGCGTAGTGACGGAGGTGTCTTTAAAGAAAGCCAATTTGGACAGAAATTGGAGGCAGGTGAAATGAACCTCCCAGCAGCAGAATCTATCACCGATGGAGGACTATCGGTGCCGTATTGTCTCGTTGGGGACGAAGCCTTCCCGCTGAAGCCTTACATGCTCCGGCCCTACCCGGCAGGCAAAAAGAAGTTGAGCACCGAACAGGACGTGTTTAATTATCGGCTGAGTCGTGCCAGAAGGGTCATTGAGAACACCTTTGGCATTCTAGCAAGTAAATGGAGGATATACAGGAAGCCAATTATTGCTAGTGTAGGAACAGCGATGAAGATGGTACAAGCTACGATCTGCTTGCACAACTTTCTTCGAAGAGGTGAAATTGACGACGAGTATTCCGTACCATCACGTCTGCTAGATGGAGAAACGGAAGATGTGGTAGTTCAAGGTGCTTTTTCCGATATAACGAAATGTGGTACAAATACCAGTACTCGAGAAGCAGTGCGAGTTAGAGACTACTTCTGCGACTATTTTATTAATGAAGGTGCTGTACCGTGGCAGTGGGATCGGTGAATTTGTATTACATTAAGGAGTAATAAAGTAGTAAGAAATAATAAAGTAGTTTTGTGCGACATGCGATATACCGGTTCTTCAGACCGGGAGTCCCACACTACCCGCCGGACCGGCCGTTTTATATGTATTGGAAAAAATATGATCAATAAATGAAAAAAATGCAATCGACATGTAGAATGAAAACGACAATAAGGACACACTTATTGGTTACTTTTACTTTCTTTTTATTGCAGTAACTCGTTATGCAGCATCTCGTACATCCTAAACATAATGCACCGCATGCGGTCTTGCGGCAACGTACGAAGCTGTGCGCCCATCATTGTCACGTAGCTGTTGACTTCGTCAGCTACAGGTGCTTGTGGCATCTCCAATATGGGCATCGGCTGGTGTAATGCCTCATTTATTTCTACCAGTATATTATCCTGGTGGGTCGCTTTTCTCTTCCTGCTGGTCTCTGAAAACATCATGTATGAAATTTTGTATTATAAATCATTTTATTGATCATGTATGAAATTTTTAGATTATGTAATTAACACAACTCATCATGAGAAATAATAGTAACGTACTCTGTGCATCCCCATTCAGTGATAAATCTTGCTCCTCGATGCTCACCTCCTCATCGTTGTCATCGTTGCAAACTGACATGTTGGTCGCTGTTCTGAAATAGTGATAACAATTATTGGTAACTGAAATACATTTTCGGGAATGCTCGTGGTACTGGCATGTGTTACTTGTACTTACTCTTTCCGAAGTAACGTGTCCCGCAGAAACTGCAGCGATTTATAAAATCGCCACTGTTTCTTGCTTCCGCTACTCGCTGCACCGCTCGACAACTTCTCGGATGCAACTATCCGCATGAACCGATCTCGCAGGTTCTTCCACTTCTTTCTGGCTTCATCGGGTGAATATTTTCCTGCAATAATAAAATGATACTTCTTTGTATGATACTTTCTTGAAAATATTGTGCGATTACGACAATGCTGTCTATACCATTTGTCGCTTGGCTGACTTCATCCCACAGCTTCTCTATCTTCCGTCTGTCTCGTTTTGTTACCGAAATCTGCTGATTCCATAACAATTCCCTTAAATGTACCTCCGCAATGATTATTTCCTCAGCATCAGTGCTCTGCGGTACATGTTCCTGAGGCCGGCGAATAGTTGACGGAAGCTGCGTGCTCTCCGCTACTATTGCCTCTTCTTCATGTAAGGCACTCCGACGCACGATTTCTCCATTAGCTGCGGAACAATGGATCATTACAATAGTAACAAAATATTCATTCATTCATTCATTTATTTGTTTCGCTGTCACTTACCACATATAGGGTAAAAGTAATTATTATCATCTACATGCATCTGTTCGAAGCCTTCCAAACAGGGATGTGCGGTCATTGAATCTACGTTTTCGCAAATCTCCTCACACACACCACATGTGTACACCGGCTGCAATATATAAAAAAAATATCAGTCACTATTAAAAGCGATGCAATATGCAAATAACGGTGATAATAATATGCAGTTTTCAATTGTTATCAATAGTATTTTCACCGAGTTTTCGTAAAGAATAACCTTATAAACCTTCAACTTCTCAATATTAACATTATGCTTTTCACAATAAACACAAATTTCATTTATTAACCTGGGGCATGTCCATTTCTTCGGTGTTTTCCATTATTCTCAGTATTCTCAATATTTTCAATATTACTTACAACTCCCGCGATTTTTCAAACCCTGCGACAAAACAGAATGATGTTGATGTTGGCTTAATCCAACTGCAACGCGTCAAACTCGACAATGCCAGGCGTAACCAGAATCTAGTAACTTCTGAAATGACGCGTGACGCGCGCGTCAAAAACGCGTCCATGAAATTGTACCTTAAGGCGGGGAGCACAGACCATTGCATAACGCATATGCATAAGAAATTTGATTGGTCCGTTAGCATGTGCATAAGGAATTCGACCAATCGAATTTCTTATGCATATGTATTATGCATTATACAAAAGTCTGTGCTCCCCGCCTAAGCCTCGTTATGCGCAGGCGCGTCTATTGTGAGTGAGTGTGAGCGAGAGGCTAAGCATTAGAAAATGAGACGGAAAGAACATGAAAAAAGAAAACATTACCTGGTCGTGTCTGACTAACGCTGTTAGCGCATGCGCACAAAGCAGCTGAACCGTGCGTAAGAGACAGACTATTATTACGTCTGTACTAGAGAGCCTCAAAGGAAGAGAGCGGCAAACTTGTCACGTGACCACGTCTCTTCTGATTCGTTCGGGTAATGAAGGATCTTGACGAATCAGAATATTGGTTTAGACGGCTATTTCCAGTAGATCATACATAAGTAAATTCTTGTTGCTGAGAGCCGCAAAACCTCCGATTCAGCTGACGGCACGTTAAATACACATCCAAAAAATTAAAAATTCGTATGTATGAAAGTGTTATAACAGTAGAATATCTCTATAAGTAATGCGTCGTCTACAATAGCAGTAAGAGTAGTGGATTAAGACATTGGAGTAAGCCGTCGTTTTCGGCTAATAAGGCGTAGAGTAAGGCTGTAAACGAAATGGTTCAATCCCATTTAGGATATGGGATAATAATTATTAATCAATCCATTTTCGTTTTAATTGTGGATCTTGGCCTAACGTGGTTAAACAATATCCATCTTTGTTTGAATTTGTGCACCTCGGAGCACAGCATCCACTAGGCATTTTATACTATGCATACAACATAAAAATATGTAAATAATATATAAATATATATATATTCATAGCCTTATTTTATATAATATTATGTATATAAAATCAAAACGACAAATATTCTTCCAAGATTAATAATTATTATCCCATATCCTAAAAGGGATTGAACCATTTCGTTTACAACCTTACTCTACGCCTTATTAAGGCTCGTCTACAATAGATAGAGTGATCGTCTACAATTCGTGGAGTAAGGAGTAAGAGTAGACGTATGAAGGTTAATTCCGGTGTAAAGGCGCTGGAGTGTGGGCGTAGGCGAAATAAATTATTTTTATTTCCTACTCCTACTATAGCTCTTACGCTTACGCTCAACCAATCAAAGTGCAGAAGAAAAATTCTTGTTCAATGTGTCAAAGTGTCTTATCGCGAAAGTTTACTGAGGTTATAAGAATACTTATAAAGAACGCAGTGCATTAAAAAATAGTTATAATTGAATTATAATGCGTGATCTATACGGTGATTATGTTTTTATGTTTTTATGTTTTTTTTTTATGTTTATGTTTATGTTTTTTTTATTATGTTTTTATTACGGTGATTATGTTTACTTCACCGTGTTGTAGACGCGATCAGCTTCAAATTGTAAGCATCTTACGCCAAAAACGTTACTCTTACTCTTACTTTTACTTCTACGCCTACTACACTTATTGTAGACGAGCCTTTAGCCGAAAACGACGGCTTACTCCAATGTCTTAATCCACTACTCTTACTGCTATTGTAGACGACGCATTACTTATAGAGATATTCTACTGTTATAACACTTTCATACATACGAATTTTTAATTTTTTGGATGTGTATTTAACGTGCCGTCAGCTGAATCGGAGGTTTTGCGGCTCTCAGCAACAAGAATTTACTTATGTATGATCTACTGGAAATAGCCGTCTAAACCAATATTCTGATTCGTCAAGATCCTTCATTACCCGAACGAATCAGAAGAGACGTGGTCACGTGATAAGTTTGCCGCTCTCTTCTTTTGAGGCTCTCTAGTCTGTATCGTAATGTTTGTCCCTGAGGTCGGCACTCTTCTAGCAATATATTAGTATCCCAAAAAATATCATAAATGAAAAGGTCAAACCATGTTCAAAAATAAACCCTCAAGAATTTGAATTTTTACAAATTTAAATGATTATCTAATAATATATCACCATGAAAAGTAACTGATATATTATACAAGGTGCCAGTTCAAAGTGAACATATATAAAGTGTATATTAACTAAATAAATTAATAAAATAAATAATATAATAAATTTAATAATATATTACCACGAAAAATAACTGATATGTTATTCAAGGTGCAAATTCAAAATGAACATACATACATAAGGTGTATATAAGTAAAATTGATTAAAATCAGAATCGGAGCTCCTAGCCCTGATGATGCAAGCTGCAATGTTTGCGAAACGTCGGCAAAGTGCCCAACACGCACGTGGCATCCATCCGGAAACCCTCTCGGTTAACAAAATTGATTAAAATTTGACTCTAAGTGAAAGTACATAAGTGATATGTTATTCTTAGTGCACAAAATATAAAAGCCGTTTATTGAAGTTTGATTTGAAATTTATACAAGCCTGGACAATGAAAAATAGTTGCTTGTAATTCCAGAGTACTAATTTGTTAATGACTCGGAAAAAGAACATGGCGGCCTGCTCTCAAAAAACTTCGATGCGTTTCTCAGTATCCACTTAGGAATAATAATGATACTTACATTCCGATTCATCCGACACAACTTGTTTCTGACTATTCAATAAGTAGTAGTAGTACTGTTAAATATCAATCACATATGTCACCCTGCCCAGAGAGAGAGAGAAAGAGAAAGAGAGAGAGAGAGAGATAATGCAAATATTTAAATTAATCATTATCAAAACACTGTTACATTTTATACATGCACTTTAAGAAGCATCTCACTTACTTTTCAGAGTCAAATTGTGATAAATTCTGTATCTATATTTTAACGATATTTATTTTGCACTTGTATCTTGAATAATTAATATCTGATTTTTTTTATTACGTTGTATGTTACGTCAGATAATCACTAACCTTTTTAAGCGTGTAGCTTCTTTGTACTTGATATAAGAACTTTTTTATTTATGAATTTTGGATTTATTTAATATTTACCCGTTTCAAGCAATAAGACAACACTTTTTGACCATAAATTACTCGCTGAAAATACGGTATAACAAATTCAAAATCGGAAATTCATATGAAAATTCGAAATTTTACTACAGAAAGGTTGGAGATTTTTAATCTAAACCATTTTCATAACTCTTTCATTTTAATTATTTATTCCATCCATCGAAAGTTTTTTGAGAGCAGGCCGCCATGTTCTTTTTCCGAGTCATTAACAAATTAGTACTCTGGAATTACAAGCAACTATTTTTCATTGTCCAGGCTTGTATAAATTTCAAATCAAACTTCAATAAACGGCTTTTATATTTTGTGCACTAAGAATAACATATCACTTATGTACTTTCACTTAGAGTCAAATTTTAATCAATTTTGTTAACCGAGAGGGTTTCCGGATGGATGCCACGTGCGTGTTGGGCACTTTGCCGACGTTTCGCAAACATTGCAGCTTGCATCATCAAGGCTAGGAGCTCCGATTCTGATTTTAATCAATTTTACTTATATACACCTTATGTATGTATGTTCATTTTGAATTTGCACCTTGAATAACATATCAGTTATTTTTCGTGGTAATATATTATTAAATTTATTATATTATTTATTTTATTAATTTATTTAGTTAATATACACTTTATATATGTTCACTTTGAACTGGCACCTTGTATAATATATCAGTTACTTTTCATGGTGATATATTATTAGATAATCATTTAAATTTGTAAAAATTCAAATTCTTGAGGGTTTATTTTTGAACATGGCTTGACCTTTTCATTTATGATATTTTTTGGGATATCACCTACTTTTTAGAGTACAGATATATGAATCAATTGGTGCAAAAAAAACGCAAAGTTTAAAAAAAGTTATGCTATTTGCAATATGCAATTGCGTATTTTTCTTTAAGGATAACTATAAATCTACCCCATAAGAAACCTTAATTAACGACACAGGTCCCGTATTTTTGCGATGCACCGTTTCCAAGACATTAAATTTCACCCTCAAGGGGTGGTTTTTGAAAATTTTTAATAAATGATAAATTGACCCCATAAAAAATCTTAATTAACGGCACAAGTCTCATATTTTTGCAACGCACTGTTTCCGAGACATTAAATTTTACCCCCAAGGGGTGGTTTTTGAAAATTTTTTATGAATGGTAAATTAACCCCAGAAGAAACCTTAATTAATAACACAGATCCCGTATTTTTGCGATGCACTGTTTCCAAAATATTAAATTTCACGCCCAAGGGGTGGTTTTTGAAAATTTTTAATGGTAAATTGACCCCATAAAAAACCTAAATTAACGACACATATCTCATATTTTTGCAATGCACCGTTTTCGAGATATTAAATTTTACCCCCAAGGGGTAGTTTTTGAAAATTTTTATTGAACAGTAAATTAACCCCATAAGAAATGTTAATTAACGACACAGGTACCGTATTTTTTCAATATACCGTTTTCGAGATATTAAATTTCAGATATTAAATTTTCGAGATATTAAATTTCAGATATTAAATTTATGTTTAATTGTGTACTGCGATTTTCGCAGATTATTGATTAGCCAAAAAGATCTTGGTGCGACCGTAAAAAGGCGAGTTAAAGTTTGATTCTTACTATTTAGTAATACGCGGTCATGATTGTATTGATTGTTTATTGTTTAATATACGTCGCCGAAAAATAAAGACGTTCTCATGTGTACTTGTTATTGCGATAAATATTATCACATGCCTCGGTAGTCGAATTGGTATGACACCCGCACGGAATGGGGGAGTTCCAGGTTCGAATCCTAGCTAAGGTAATATTTTTCGCAATAAATTATTTATATGTAAGGGATGGGGGGGTCTTATTAACACCAACATTTGAAATCAAATTGATTTTAAAGTTGGTGATTGTGGTTGCGTTTAAAAGGGCGACAGTGTCGACGCGCAACTTATGTTTAATTGTGTACTGCGATTTTCGCAGATTATTGATTAGCCAAAAAGATCTTAGTGCGACCGTAAAAAGGCGAGTTAAAGTTTGATTCTTACTATTTAGTAATACGCGGTCATGATTGTATTGATTGTTTATTATTAAATTTCACCCTCAAGGGGTGGTTTTTGAAAATTTTTAATAAATGGTAAATTTAGAAATTTAGAAATTTTCAAAAACTACTCCTTAGGGGTGAAATTTAATATCTTAAAAACGATACATTGTAAAAATATGAAACATGTGTCGTTAATTAAGGTTTCTTATAGAGTTAATTTACCATTTATTTAAAATTTTCAAAACCCACCCCTTAAGGGTGAAATTTAACATCTCAAAAACGGTACATCGCAAAAATACGGGACCTGTGTCGTTAATTAACATTTCTTATGGGGTTAATTTACTGTTCAATAAAAATTTTCAAAAACCACCCCTTGGGGGTAAAATTTAATATCTCGAAAACGGTGCATTATAAAAATATGAGACATGTGCCGTTAATTAAGGTTTCTTATGGAGTCAATTTACCATTTATTAGAAATTTTCAAAAACCACCCCTTAGGGGTGAAATTTAATATCTCAAAAACGGTACATCACAAAAATACGGGATCTGTGTCGTTAATTAACATTACTTATGGGGTTAATTTATTGTTCAATAAAAATTTTCAAAAATCACCCTTTGAGAGTAAAATTTAATCTGGGATCTCTAATTTAAAATTTATCTGGGAAACAGTGCATTGCAAAAATATGAGACATATGCCGTTAATTTAGGTTTCTTATGGGGTCAATTTAACATTTATTAAAAATTTTCAAAAACCACCCCTTGGGCGTGAAATTTAATTCTGGATTTTCACAGAAATTCAGCAGATCAGTCAACAGCGTGATCAACAAATTACATAATTTCCAGTTTAACGGAAAAAAATATTGCCAGCACAGACGCACGCAAGCAATCCAGCAGATAAAATAGCATCGTGTGCCGCTGGCTTAATATATTATACACATGTAACACGCGCGAAGGTCCAAAGAGAAATACAATCATAATCTGTCACATGTGTCACGCTTAACCATGAAAACTTTTATCGATTTTAAGTAACGCGCACAGCACAGAGTATCGAGATAAATCAATCAGCATCGCCGAAAAGCGACAACAATACTTGCGAGAATCGATATAACATGGACTTTTTAAGAGTGGATACTTACATTAGAACGAAAGATTAAACGATAAATTCAGTTAGCTTAAATTTTATTATTATACATATTATTATACAAACAAAATACACCAGAGAAGTATTTATATTCATGTATTTGACACGGAAAAATATATTTAAATTCAAATTACATATTTACAATTTCTTTAAAAGAATATATAATTTTATTAATTTATTCTTGATCATTAATTAAAATTTTAATTAATTTAAGTTTATTTTATTAAAATAATAATTAAAAATTTAAGTAGTTTAAATAAAATATTAATTTGTAAGATTAATACAAAAAATTTAATTTATCTTAAATTATTATTATAAATATTATTTATTTTTAATAGTTTTTATATTAATAGTATTTATATTAATATTTTATTTAAGATTATATATTGAAGATTATGTCTATAATATTAATAATCATTAGACCTAATTTACTTAGAATTTTATTTGGATGAGATGGATTAGGATTAATTTCTTATCGTTTAGTATAGAGAGATCAAAAATTGAAAAAATATTTATTATCACTTTCAATTTTATTTATTAGATTTATTTAAAAACTTAGAATTTTTTGAAGTTAAAGGACAATGTTATAAATTTTACTTAGTAAGTAAATTGAATATTTTATTAAATATCTACATTAGAACGAAAAATTAAGCGATAAATTCAATTAACATAAATTTTATTATTATTATTTTTATTATTATTATTATTATTTTTATTATTTTTTTATTATTATTTTTTATTTTTTATTATTATATAAATTATTATACAAATAGTAAGTAAATGGAATATTTTATTAAATATTTACATTAAAACGAGAGATTAAGCGGTAAATTTAATTAAATTTTATTATTACATTAGCGTATTTGAAAATTTTTAATAAATGGTAAATTAACTCCATAAGAAACCTTAATTAACAAAACAGATCCCGTATTTTTGCGATGCACCGTTTCCGAGATATTAAATTTTACCCCCAAGGGGGGGTTTTGAAAATTTTTAATAAATGATAAATTGACCCCATAAGAAACCTAAATTAACGGCACATGTCTCATATTTTTGCGATGCACCGTTTCCGAAATTTTAAATTTCACACCCAAGGGTGGTTTTTGAAAATTTTTAATAAATGGTAAATTGACCCCATAAGAAACCTTAATTAACGGCACATGTCTCATATTTTTACAATGCACCGTTTTCGAGATATTAAATTTTACCCCCAAGGGGTGGTTTTTGAAAATTTTTATTGAGCAGTAAATTAACCCCATAAGAAATGTTAATTAACGACACAAGTACCGTATTTTTTTAATGTACTGTTTTTGAGATATTAAATTTCACCCTCAAGGAGTGGTTTTTAAAAATTTTTAATAAATGGTAAATACACCAGAAAGGGTGTGAGAGAGTGAGAGGGGGTGAAAGATGATGAAAAAGTGTAAGAAAAGCGAAAAAAATGAAAAAATAGAGAGGGGGGGGAGGGGAGGAAGGGGGGCGTGGTGAGAAAGGGAAATGAGGGGAGGGGAGGGTGAGTGGAAGTTGGGGGAGGTGTGAGTGAAAGGTAAGAGAGAAGAGAAGTACATACATGACTGCGGACAGAGAACAATTTTTCATGAAAAACATCACTTTTTGACCGTTTGTATATCCAGAATGGCTTGACCGATTTTTTTTTTTTGGCTTAACTTACTCGTGGCGATGCCACCTTTCAGAATATGCTACATGCATTTCAAAATTTTTTATATTTTAATAGTTCTGTACCCCCAAAAAATCGACTTTAATAGTTCTGGATAAGAGACTTGTAGCGTCCAAAATTTGAACATGGCCGGAGACGCTACCGCGTCTCCTGATTACATATATGTATCGACGATGTACAGACTGTCTGAGCATGCGCAATGACGTAACGCAGATCAGCTGAGCATGCCAGCGCAGTGTTGGCCGGCGGGGCGCATTTTTGGCGCATGCGCGACAGTTAGGTTAGTATTATAGCAACGTACCTACTGTTAGGAAATTGGCGGGAGCAATAGACGGGAGAAGTTTCGCTCGTGGCTCGTGATGTGTAGTGTCTCGTACGTATATGTGTATTTGTATATGTGTTTTATATTTATGTGTGTAAAAAAATTTAAAGAAAAATATGTGTCTATCTTATATTTTTCCTCAAATTTTTGAAGAATTTTTCGGGGGCGATAAATGGCACATCTTTCTTCCTGTGTTAGGTACGCCATTGACGCTGCATTTGTCGCGCATGCGCCAAAATTGCGCCCCGCCGGCCAACACTGTGCCAGCGTCATAAAGTGCGCGAAATTGAAAATGGATACAAGTTAAGTCAAATGCGTGGAGGGTCCCGGGGGCGAAGCCCCCTGGTTGGGGGGTTGGGGAGGCGAAGCCCCCCCACTATCACAAAACGACTTCCGTTACTTTAAAAAATTTGCTGTCGCGTACGATTTACCGTGGATGTCTCTTGTCTTTGAATTACTGTGTATCGTTAGGTTTTTTCGCGTTGCATGCTCCAATGTATACCAGGAGGTATTTGGCTCACGACTAAGATAGCGATTGGAACCGATGAGGTCATGTGCCCCAACGCTCAGTGACACGAACGGATTTGAGGACTTTGGCGCAAACAAACCCTAAGACTGCATCGCGTGACGCGTTCGGTGGGAACGCAGCTTAAATCGCGATAAAAGAAAGTGAAAAAAAATAATTCTATCAATCCTACATGGATCCATTATGTCATTATTTTTGGCATCGTTGAAATATTTGTTATCACAGGTCTTTTTATTAATAAATTAGCACTTGTGGGACCTTTCTCTGACTGCAATGTGCTACACAAGAAAACAACATTGATATAGTATATATTATAAATATATGTATTAAATTATTATTAATTATTTCAGTTTTCTAAATTATATAAAAAGTATAATAATGGCAACTAATAAAACATTATTATGCCTGTTCAATATGAAAGATTAAAACACTTACCATTTACTGTTGATCCTCTCATTTAATGGCAACATGCTGTAACTACAGGTACAAATAGCTATAAGTTTATCTATTATCACAGTTATAATATAACAGTATATTTATATTCTTTATTATCACGGTTTATCTATACGCATGCGCGCATATCAGAATTGTCACACTGCCCCAACTGCACCACCTTCGAAGCTGAGGCAAATAGAGCATGCCCCTAATTGCTCCTTAGGGTATGCTCTAAACATAGAGCTTATACTAATGGAGGGGCCATGCCTATATCTTAACCGTAGGCAAGCCCGCGCGAGGAGGATCGAGAGAGAGGTGAATATATTCTGTCTCAACTGTGGCTCCCCCACTTCGTATCCAATACGATAAGAGGTAAAAGGAGAAGCACACTTAGGAGAAATAACCTAAAACCTATATGACTTTTTAATCGTTCTGATATTGTTATTGCTTTTTTAACATGGTTATGAAATGCTGTCTTTGTAAAAAACAATATGATAAAAATAGTGAAATATCGTTTCATGCGTAAGTATATTAGTGAAATATATATAAAGTATTATAAATAAATAAATAAATTATAATAGATATGAAATGAATATAAATTTATGTTGTTTAGATTTCCAAAGGCAACAAACTTTCGAACAGTTTGGGAAATAGCATGTAAATTGCAGCAACCTGTATCTAAAACAGCTCGTATATGTTCTGAACATTTTACAATAAATTGTTTTCTACCAAAGAGAGATTATGGTATAAAACTGTTAAAACCATCAGCGATACCATCAATATTTTCATGGAATCAGGACAATTTAACAACAAATGACAAGTAAGATTCAAAAAAATTATACATAATAAATTGTATATAATATGTGCAAAAATGATATTATAATAAAATTTTACTTATTATGACTAGAGTTCTAAAGGACGGTAATTTTACCGAGTAACTTTGGTAATTTACCGTAATTTACTGTAAATTACCCAATAAAATTACCGTAATTTACCCGTAATTCAAAAACACATGATCAATGATTACAATTATAATTTATAATAAATATTGCTTGTTTTATTCAATTTGAATAACGTTTATTTTTATTTTAAAAAAATACAGGAACATTTCGAAGGAACATTGTAAATAGAGCTTATACTTATACTTATTTTTATTTGGTATTGCTTTTGTACTTAAAGCTTAGTTATAAAAAAAATTATTGCACTTTGCAAAAACTGCAAAATAATTAGCCGTGCCTTAACGTTCTTAACATTAAAAAATAAAATAGTTAGAAGTTAAAACAAACAAATCATATATACTTTATAGTTAAAACAAAACCATATCAGACTTTAGTCTTTTCGTTGAGCATTTGGTGAATCTCATCACATTAATATAAATATAAATTAGGATGACAATGATCAGATCATGATCTTACTCATCATTTTCTACATCGCTATCGCTTTCAGTTTCAACATTACTCTCATTTTCGTTAGAATTAGAAGACAAAGGTAAATCACGAACTACAAAAGGATCGCGAGATTTTTTTCCAGATTGATGTTTGACGCTATAAAAAGCATTAATTGCAACCAACATTTCAACTTTATTTGGTAGGAGCTTATTTCTAGATCGGGTATGAATTCTACCAAATGTGCTCCAATTTCTTTCGCATCCGGCCGACGTCGGTGGAAGATTGAGAAACTGAACAGCAATAGGACACAATGGCTGTTTGGTACATAATCCTTGCCACCAAGTAATTGGGTCAATATTTTGTGCAGAGTAACACAGTTGTGGCCTAGACCACAAACCTGACTTAGTTCTGTATTCTGCCAGATTTGACAAAACAAGGCTGGTATCCAATTTCAAGTGCTCAGCCAACTGAATGATAATATCAATAGCCTCAATAGCAGCGGCATCCGTTATTACCTGACCAAAGTACCGTGGATCTAGTATATTTACAGCTTTGTGTACAGGTTTGCAGCAAAACTCTTCACGGCGTGCCACAAACATTCTAACTTGCTCTTGTTCATTTTCAGTCAGTGGAGCAGATGAGAGAGAGTTGTCCATCACCTTATTTATTTCAGAAAATATTTGGGGAACATCTGACAAATATGCACTGTCTGATTCAATATATGTAATAGCCTCAGCAATAGGGATTAAAATTGCCAAAGCAGATCTAGCCTTAGCCCAAAAAGTTTCATCGAGTACAGTTTGGCGCACAAACCCATCAATTTGAAGATCTTTGTCAATGACTGTGGCTTGCAAAGCAGCTTCATTAGTTAATATGCTCTTTAGGCTAATAACAATACCACCCCATCTAGTTTTACTTGGTAATTTTAAGGAAATACCCTTTTCTTTGCCATATTTCAGATCCTGGTTCTTTTTAAAAGTAATTAATTTGTTTCCACTTTTAAAACTCTTAATAATTTTTTTCACATTTAAGTAAAGATCATTCATGCTTTTTAAGTTTATTATATCAGACAATAATAAGTTTATTGAATGTGCAGCACAACCAATGGTAATAATGTGAGGAAATTTCTGTTTTATTATTTTCCATGCAGCTTTCATATTACTTGCATTGTCAGTCACTAATAGTATAACCTTATTTTTTCCTACTTCATTTATGATTTCTTCCAAATGAAAAGCAATAAATTCACCAGTCTCCTTGTTTTCTCTTTTTAAAGATTTTAAAAACATTGGTTTTGGTGTAGAAATCATGAAATTTACAATACTTTCTCCTTTAATATTTGTCCAACTATCTGTCATAATAGCTAATGAAGCAGCTTCGTTAATCTTTTGGTGAGTTTCTGTCATAATCCTTTCATACTCATTTTGCAGAAGTTTTCCTCCTAAATTATATGCAGTGGGAGGTTTATAGGCAGGTCTAAGAATACTAAATGCCTTTATCCACAATGGATGCTGAAATGTGCAGAGTGGTATAGCTGTGGCAAAAGCAGCTCTAGCCAAGGCCTCATCAGCCGCAGTTTTTAAATCAAGAGAAATTGAGTCAATAAATGATTTCAAGCCCGTCTGAGTTTTAACAGTTACTGCATCACTTTGTTGATTTGCAGTTTTAGAATTTTGAGAAACCCCTGGTTGACCACTAACAGATGATATTGCTTGAATCTCATCATCTTCTTCCTCTTCATTTAAGTTTCCATCCGTCTGAGTTTTAACAGTTACTGCATCACTTTGTTGATTTGCAGTTTTAGAATTTTGAGAAACCCCTGGTTGACCACTAACAGATGATATTGCTTGAATCTCATCATCTTCTTCCTCTTCATTTAAGTTTCCATGAATGAGCTTAAACTTCTTACAGTCTTTCAAGTGCAATTTCATCCTGGTTATGTTAGCATTCTGGTAAGATTTTCTGCAAAATTTGCAGCGAGCAGATTTCTTACCATTAGTATCCGTAATATGGAAATAGCTCCACACAGTTGATGTTGTGCGACCCATCTTTAAATCTGAAATAGAAACTTAATGACAGGTACACTAATGATTGACACAGGATGTGAGACAGAAAATAGCCCTATTTAATGTACAAGATTTGAAGTTATGGTTCTATCTTTAGTCCTTACAGTTTTAGGCTGCGATCCACTTGGCGCTTCAAACCGTGGTGGCAGTAGCATGGTGTGTGTAGTTTGTAGGCATCTCTCTCTCTAATTCTTTGTCCTCTCGCTTATTTTCTGACCATTCAGTCACCCAGTGTACCAACCTTGTTTAACTCCGTAAAGTTGTTACAACTGAATGTGATTGTCTTCGTTGCACGCACGTCACTTTGTATTCTATCGGTCTCTTTTTATCATATACGTGAATGTTTTCATATGATTGCACTTATCGTATAATTATAATAAAATGTATATTGGATATTGGATTCGACATAAAAAACGCAAGGAAGATGTCGATAATTTTGAAAAGAAAGTGTTAAGATTACTTCTGCGTTTCGGGGTGCAACCAGATTGATTATTAAAATCCTAGCAAACAGATTGATTATTAAAATCCTTATCTAATAATGTTTATATGTGAAATCGTGACGTCACTGGTGGAATAGCTATCACACTTATACTTTGAACGTCTCTGTCTTATACTCTTCTCTTATACATGGTGTTTGTTCGTGCAGCTCGTGCGGTAAGGCTGGTAAGTCGGTAACATGTACTGCTTACACTTTTTGCACTTAAAACGAGAAATGAGACGGATATTTGTTGTTTGACAGTTTGAGTCAATATAAGCAATGTATTATTACGTACTTTTCGCTCAAGTTCACAAATAATGTGTAAAATAATGCTCAATAAGTCATCATAATCGACAAACCTAAAAATATAAATTAATTACCAAAATTACCGAAAATTACGGTAATTTACCGTAATTTACCGTAAAATTACGCTCGATTTTAAATTACCGGTAATTTTAGAACTCTAATTATGACACAGTGTCGACCAAACTTATAGCCAGCAAAATGTGGTTTCTACACAGAATCAAGATTGCGCACATGAAATTATATCTTCTTCATGGTATTTGTAATTTTTTTATAATTAATCCGTAAGAATCGCTATTATATTTATTTAATAATACATTTATTGCATAAATTATTTTAGTGAACTAACCATTCCATGTAATGACAGTAATTTATCAAGAACGCCATCACCAAGAACATTCACCAATGACACCAATACAGAAGATGATTTTTCTTTATCAGAAACATCATCAAAGCGGTATGTTTTGTACTTTTGAAATTTAATTTAATGTGTTTGCTAAAAAAAATTATATGTTATATTTGTAAATTTTATAGACAATTAGAAGATGCACAGATGCCCAACATTCCTAATAAAATATGGCGTCCTGCGAGAATAGGAGATCTCACACCAGAGCATTTTTCTACACCTCGAAGAACTATGCGGAATATACGATTAGTACAAGAAAAAACCAATGAGCAAGCAAAGAAAATAAAAGTATTACAAGACAAAAATAGACGATTGCTTAAAAAAGTTTCATCATTACAAGATTTAATATTACATTTGAAACAGAAGAATCTTATTTCTGAAAATGCAGGTCATGGATTAACGGTACATTAAGATTGATCTATTTTATCATAAATTTGCACATTTTTTTATATTATGAATTTACACATTTTTTTACATCATGAACTTAAATCAGTCGCATACAATAAGTTTTTTACATTTATTTATAAATACATTGAAGAACAATTTGTAGATTTTTTTTATATTTATTAAATTGGTGAAAAAATTTTTAACATTAAAAACATATGCAAGAAACATAATAACTTTTTCACTAAACCAATACTGTAATTGACGATAAAAATGTTTAATATGCAATTGTTTAATTCTTTGTTTGTTATTGTTCGCGAGCGAACTAAGGGCTCCGCTATGCCCTCATCACGCTGCATTGCATCGCCTATGTTGCATGGCCTGTGCAACATGGGTGGTGTAATGCAGCAATAACATACGTGGAGAATAGCGGCAGTGATGTGTGTTACATCACACACATCACTGTCGTTGCTCTCCACTTGCGTCGCGCACGGGACTTATGTCCCGCTACCGATACAGTATCGAACTTAGCCGCGCTCACGCGGAGCGCGCAAGCAGCGAAACGGCGGCGCTGCCGCTGCCGTAAATTCAAAAGGCCTGAGTCATCGTCCCCAATTAGTTCTTTCTAATTATATTTATGTATAATTATTTACATAGAGTTTTTCGAGCTTTTCTGGAGTGTTCTTTTTATGTCGTCATTTCCTTCAAGAGGAAGTGACGACAGGAAAGAACATTCCAGAAAAGCACAGTATAAAAGCGGATGCAGAGTGGGGGCGAGGGCCAGTCTGCTAAGATACATTAGGTTTGTTCGCGTCGCTTGCCCCAACATGCTCCTACTCGCTCCAATACGCTCCAAACTATAGTATTACGTTACGTATACTATAGATTGGAACGTATTGGAGTGAGTAGGAGCATATTGGGATATTGCGACGCGAACAAACCCATTCGAGGTACGACCCGCACGCCTTTAGTTAAAGTTCACGAAATTATTCGCACGAATATTTCGCCTGCTTCGAGGATAATGTTACGTCCCGCGGTTCGAGATAAAATAGGATAAAATAAAACAAGAGAAATTCTGTGTTAATGGAAATAAGAAGAAATGAGTCTTGATATGAAAACTGATTAAACTGATCCGCGGTTCGCAATATTTTTTCCTTCACAGGTGCTACCTCGGTGTACCTGCAGAGGTGCTCTCCTTTGTTGTTTTCGGTCAACCTGCTTACACAAGCTTTACCGGGGATTGGCGAGAGCTGTCGTCACAGAGGGGTTAAGTGAAAGAATAAAGTTAGTTGAAGTGAATAAATTAATTACTCTTCTTTGTTGGCCTGTCGGCCTGACCATCTATTTAAAGTAAAATGAAAAGAAATGATTGGAAATAACTGATTTATGGTAATTCAGAACTCACGAGTACGTTATTAAATAAGGATAATAGCAGTATTAACAAAATTACATGAAATATTCAATTCAATGAACAATAAACACATGAAATATTCAATTCAATCAAAAGGGTTAATAATATAATTAACACAGGGTAGTTATTAAATATTTTATTTCTTCAGGCAGAGACAAGTTGCTAGTGCAGAAGTAAAAGAGAAAACGAGAGATACTAATAGAAATAAAATAATCGAATGAAACAAATGAACAGTTATAATAATAAGGGAAAGCTTTTGTTGGAAATAGAAATACATGAATTTAAAATATTGATTTAATTGTTTAGAAGATCCAATTATAGTGACTGAAAGAAATATCCGAGATAATTCCAATATTTATCATTACAAGGGAAAAACGGAACCACGGCCCTCAACCTAGCTCTGCTAGAGTTTTTGGAATCCGTGGCCAAAGGAAAAATCAGGAAGGAAAAACAACGGCCCTCAACCTAGCTCTGCTAGAGTTTATTGGACTCACGTCAAGAGGGGGTTAGTAGACCTTATAGATTCAAACGGAAATGAAAATTGTTACTAGTAATATTTTAAAACTCGATGGAGGTATGTAAAAATTAATGTATAAATTCTTTTGAAAGAATCTAGCAACTTGTTTTATTCTCCTGCCTCTTTTCAGCTGTAAGAACAATTATTATTAAAGGAATTTGGGTAAGGATAACGATAATAAATATAAAATAATTTCTTGACGTGAATTAATTACTGAATGCAAAATGTAAATATAAAATCTCGATTGTCTAAATTCTCAATTAAATGGCACATGAATTAATTATTGTAATAAGGTTTTTGTCTTGTTTCATGAGGTAAATAATATTTAACTTGAAATCAACGTAGAATATTAATAACAGTAATTTAATATAAATGGGAAATCGAAATGTTAAATATAATTTGGTAGAACAATCTCTATTTCAATTAAAGTTGCATGAAATACATAAGTGTATAAATTTAAAATTATAATTCAAAATTTCTATATGAATATAATTATGATTCACGCCATGAGCATAGGTTTAAATTTCGATACACAATAAAATATCAAAACGCACAATGATTAAATTTTAATAAGTTACTGAACATGTATGAACATTCGAAAATTTACTTTAATTTATGACAGAGTCAGATGTTTTCATATGAATTCAAGGTTAACACAAACGGTAATTGAAGCGTATTTTAAGGCATATGGATATATATATATATGTATATATATTTTAACAAAATTGCAGAAGCAAAGCTATCAATAATTCATAAATAATTCATAGATGTTCCGTATCAGAACTCTTAATGTTAAGTAACAATTGTAGAGATTACAAAATTTCAAGTGTTCAAGTATACTTCCTGATAAATTGTCACAATAATTAATTGAATTAATAATAAAGGAGTGTATAGCGATTCTCTGAATATGGTTCCGCGGTTGTAATTTAATAAAAATAATGAATTAGAAATTCTTGACGAATATAGGTAGTCTAGTGATACAGGCTTAAGACATAAATATGCAAAACCTCAGTAATATGGTTTATAGTTGAACACTTGTAAAAAGGCACAAAATATAAGTAGAATCGGCCGTTCTGATTAACGCTAGCGCGTTTAGGATCCAATAATTATGATTTCGAAAAATTTTATATAAATGCTAGAGACATGGTTATATAAGGTATAAGGTATAAGATTTAATGAAAATTTTAAATTGAATAAAATTGACTTGTTGAATAGCGTAATCAAGTTTAGTTATTAATAATGAAAAGAGAATTGATAAGGTTTATGGATAATAGAACTTGTGAATAAGTGACATAATAGTGACAAGATCAAGTGCCACGAAATGGCAGATTTTAACAATGTCTCGGTTCGGCCGTTATAACTAACGAACGATGTGTACAAAATAAAGAATAATGGACTTACAGTGGTTGCTTTACGATAACTCTTATACCAAAATATGTCACGTTTAATTTCTGGGTGGCTCCTCTCGTGACAATATTCCCTTGTATCCTTGGATCGGATTGGCTGTTTCGTGTGGAAGCCTCGACAAATCCGAAATAAATAATTTCCTTTCCTTCAGAGTAATTAAAATAATGATAATCGATGCGTATGAATGACTAACGGTGTCCTTATAGCACTAACTTTCACTTTTCTTTCGTACGGAAGTTTCCGATTTATAATAATTGACAATGTATGTGAACGTATATAACTTATATGAACTCTCTCAAAATTTCTAAGTTCTTTTCTTTACAATTACACTGAGCGCGTCTTACTGCTTCAAACTCTCACTTCTTTCTCTCGACCTTTTTTCGCTCCTCTTGATGAGCTACGGCAGATTTTCCGAGCCCTCAAGATTTTAACGGAGGGGGTGTACATAGAGTAGGGAGTATGTTCTTAAATGCAAAACGTATAGGGTAGGAAATCGTGACGTACGGCTCTACGTCACGTTAACTTGCATCAGCCTGGTGACGAATAGTTTAGTAAATTATAAATGCAACCCGAGTATTTTTCTCGTCTTATCTGTCAGACGTTTTGGCGTCTTGCAACTTTGAATTCAACAATTTTTGCGCGGTGGAATGAGGCGGCGAGAATTGTTGAGACTTATTAACTTTGATAAAGGGTGAAAGGAATATTTTTTCGTCAAGGCTAAGGCAAGTGAATAACAATGTTAACTTATTCGTAAGAGTACAATGTGAATAAAATAATGATTCGCATTAAGCATTAACAATAGTATGAGGTGTATAACGTTGCATGACAACGGAAAATTAATGATAAAGTACAATATATTTTAACAATAATAAAGGAATAATTTAATCAAAAGAAAATGCTGCGAATAATTTATAAAGCGTGGTATATAGCAAGATTATAACAAAGGAACTGCATTTTAACAAAGACATAAGAATCGCATGTATAGGAGAGAGATAGTTTAATTGAATATGGTATATGAGTAATAATGCATTAGACAAGGTAAGTTTAATAGAGTTATGTATAGTAGCGGTGCGCTAGCAATAGAATATGATTTTATACGAGTGCGAGAAGGTAAGCTTAATAAGGAGAAGCGTAAGAAATTATACGTATGAACAAAGCACTTGGAGAATCGACAGAGCAGGAATAAAGCGTAATTAATTGGTTAATGCAATTAATTTTAATTATCTTATATAATAATTGCGTGAATTAGAGGTAACTTAAATGTTTAAGTATATATAACTAAAATACTTATCTAACGCGGGTATATTGTGACCCTTTTTTAACCCTTTTGTATTTTATAATTTTTATGTGAATTTCTTATCTTTTCTTTGCACATTCTTTTATAAAGTATATTTATCTGTATATTAACGAAATTAAAACATAAAATACTATGCAAAAGTATGAACATATGCTAAAGGGTAAAAATTAAAATTTAAGAACAAAAGAATAATACATGGAGTAGCAAAATTAGCGTTAAACATTATAGAGGACATATGTTTATATCAAAACAATAATTTAAAGAAATAATTTGTAATAGCGTGAAATTGTAAATAGACATTAATATAATTCGATAATGAATATACTAGATTTGTTTTTGTATATTTGATTTTAATTTTATAATTTTTATCTGGTTTTCTACCTTTTCGACGTCGCTTATTAAAAATGATTATATATACGTATTGTGTATTATTATAAATATAACATATAGTATTAATTAAAGTTATAGTAATTGGCATACTGTGCCAGTGATAAAAATATATATATATATTGAGACTCCCTATGCATAGAAGTCGCGGCACATACTGGGTGAAACATTAGTAACAATTTTAATTGATATAATTAAAGTTTATGTGGGTTTTTCTAATTTTAAAAAATTGGCGGGACATCACAATAATCGCCGTTATCCTCCTCTTGTATTCGCGATAACAGAGTCGCTTGCTCTGCCGCGTAATACGCGCCTTGTTGGAGTCGCCTGCTCCACGAGGGTCAGTTCGATGCGCGACCATCGCGTTCGGACTTCTCGCGCGCTTCTTGCAGCGGACTCGCGCTGTCCGCGCGGTCCAGTGCCGTGTGCGGAACGTGTACGCCCTGTGCACATTAAACTGTAAATAACTTCTGTATATAACTTTTATTGACTGTGTTCTGTTCTGTTAAATATACTTTGTTCTGTTACAAACTTGCGTGTGAGTGTTTCATTGTGTGAGTGATCGTCAACCCTCTCCGCCGCACTGATTCGCTCAGTCACGAACAGTTATCTAATAGGAATCTTCGAATACACTTTCTGATTTAATCATGGCAAATTTACACCAAAAAAGAACACCATTTACACCAGAACTCAGAAAATTTGCAGTTACTTTGCAATTTTATTCAGCTAAAGCATATTTATATGTACGGAAAAAATTCAAAAATTTATTACCGCATCCCAGAATAATTAGAAAATGGTATGAAGTAATAGATGGATCTCCAGGATTCACTGCGGAATCTTTTAGAGCTATTAAATATAAGGTGTCACAAGGAACAGTTATATGTAATCTTGTACTAGATGAAATGTCTATTCGTAAACAAATTCAGTGGGATGGAAACAAATATAATGGCTTTATAAACTTGGGTTCAGAATTTTGCTCTAAGCAGGATAATATAGATAATAGTTTAATAGCTACAAATGCGTTAGTTTTTTTAGTTGTTGCACTAAATGCCCATTGGAAAGTACCGGTAGCGTATTTCTTTATTAACACTTTATCTGCAACTGAACGTGCTAATTTATTAAATATATGTTTAAAACTATTGCACGAGACAGGAGCAATATTACATTCCATAACATTTGATGGTGCACATGTTAATAAATCAATGTGTGAGAAGCTAGGTGCAAGTTTTCATCCAGAAAATTTAAAGCCTTTTATTCAGCACCCTGTTACTAAAGAAAAAATTTATTTGTTTTTCGACTCTTGTCATATATTAAAATTAGTAAGAAATGCGTTGGCTAAGATAAATGTATTACAAAACGAGCAGCATCAACTAATAAAATGGCAATACATAAAACAGTTACATGAAAAAGAAAAAGCCGAGGGTCTTAGAGTAGCAACAAAGTTAACAAATAGACATATTGATTTTTATAATGAAATAATGAATGTAAGACTTGCTGCTCAAACATTAAGTGAAAGCGTAGCAAATGCTTTGATATTTTGTGAAAGCATTGACACATCTTTTGCTGGAGCAGTGGCAACAGCAGAATTTTGTACTTATTTCAATAATGCTTTTGATATTTTAAACAGCCGCAATAAATTTTCGAAACAACCATATAATAAATCAATTTCTTCAGACACATTAGATACTTATTCTGCATTCATAGAGGACTTCTGTCATTATGTTAGTAACTTGCATGATATGAATGGTAAAAAACTAATACATTGTATTCGAAATAGAGGTTTTTTGGGTTTTATGACAGCATTATGTAATTCAATAGAATTATTTAAGCATTTAAGTAACACATATAATTTGAAATATTTGTTAACTTATAAATTATGTCAGGACCACATAGAAAATTTATTTAGTTCTATACGCAGTTGTAGTGGATTTAATAATAATCCATCATGTATTCAATTTCAGACTGCATATAAAAAATTAATAGTACATCATGAAATCGCTGGATCAGAATATGGGAATTGTTCAATATTAGATGCAACATTTATTCTACCTGTCGGTAATGTAAATAGTATAGTAGAAGCAGAAGATAGCAGAGATAAAGAACAGGAAGCAGTCTTACATTTATCTTGTAATCTAGAAACTTTGTCCATGTATGTAGCAGATATTGTGCAATATATAGCTGGTTTCGTTGTACGTAAATTTAAAAAAAATCTTTTATGCGCGACGTGTATAGAGTATTTAGAAGAAAATTATACGAACAATATATTAATAACAATAAAAGATAGGGGTGCATTAATAAAACCTTCGAAAAGTGTAACTATAATATGTCATAGCACAGAACGTTTTATACGAATGTATGGAGACAATATTTTCCATCTATCCAATATAAAAAAGCGTATGTACAATGTTCGACAAGATACATACACTGAAGTATTTCTCAATATGTTTGAACACATATTGTCACAAGAAACATTTATAACTCATAAAGAGGAGTTGATAAATACAATAATTAAATATTATATAGATATAAGATTTTTTTATATTGGGAAAAATACAATAATTAATAAAGATAAAAAACGAATTAGAAAAAAAATGACAAAACTAATATTATTTCATAATGAATAAACATAAAATAAATAATAACAGTAATAAATAAACAGCTCGTTGTAATATTAAAAAATATTTGGACGAATTTGAGGACTTTTACACCCCTTTTATCTGGTGACCAACATTTTCTCGCCGTGAGACGAAGAAGAATAGTTAACATCAATTTTTACTTTTTGACACGTCTACTTATCATAAATCTTACGGTCCGTTATTTCGTCTTTATTTGTACACGTGATTTTATTGTTGATACAGGGGTGACAAAGTATTTTATTTATAAGAACATGTATTATGTGCGTGCGAGAGTGTGGAAGGACAGCTACAAAGAATATGTTTAAAATGTAGTCAAACAAGGAGATGCGTTTTATTTTATATTATTATTATTAACTATATATGTTAGTTTGCTGAAGAAGACCCCGTTTGGTCGAAAACGTTTCGAAATTTTGATTTTATATTTAATCGAATGTTGTATCAGTGTAAGAGAAGGAGAGATTAAACATTGTTATCTTACAGTAAGATTGTAATTTTCATCCTTTGTTGCTCGTGTTTTACTCATTGGCCTTGTGGGTTTAATAAAATAAATAATTTAACAATTTAATAAAACGTATTGTTTATTTAATTCAATCTTCCTAACAGTCTTTTATTTCAATTTTCCTAACAGTAATTTTTTAAATATTATTTTATTATATTTTTTCTTTTAATGGTACAAAAAAATCTAAATAGATGTTGCAACAAAGAAATTTACAGAGAAAGAAAGTTAAACAGGGTACCACATCGCATAGTTACGGACCTGTGGCCATAGTTGAGACAGAAAAATATATCCCTCTCTGTCGATCCTCTTCGCGCGCGGCATGGCCCCTCCATTAGTATAAGCTCTATGCTGTCACCTGAATGACTTTAATAAACTTTTAACATCGACTGTACAGTATCGTTCTGCGCAGGCGCAATGACGAAAAGAGTGAGACAGCTTGCCCTTAAAATCTATCTGTCTCTGGCACGTTTTCCGTTCATGGGCTGCCTATGCCAGTGCCTCTTCCAGTATATATATAGTATATATTCAGTGCAATTAGACCAGTGCTCGGAATTAGTTGCTATTTTCGAGCCGATTCCCGAGGCAACGCCTCCTATTCCCCCACTACCGCTCGACGCTCGAGCAGACGCTGCGGCCGAGCCGCCGACAGCGTGTCTCTCAGGAGCGTCTCTAAAGAAAAAGAAAGCTAGGACCTTTTATATTATTAGTAATATTTTCCTAAAGAAATAATTTCTGCCTTCGTAATAAATAATTAATTGAAATGTTATGAATATATTATGTAATGCTATTTCACATCTTATCGCGAAAAATTCTACATCATTTTGTAAAAGAATATTTATAAAGGAATGCCTCATCGTATGAGATGAGAACGAGTACTTCAATAATTTTTATGGATATCATCCTTCGTAGAATTATGCAAACGACCGAGAAGACCAGAATAAAATTTTTACTTATTGAATGTTTCGATTTTTTTCTATTTTATCTCCATCTTATGACATAAGATGTAAAAATTTTATTCTGGTCTTCTCGGTCGTTTGCATAATTCTACGAAGGATGATATCCATAAAAATTATTGAAGTACTCGTTCTCATCTCATACGATGAGGCATTCCTTTATAAATATTCTTTTACAAAATGATGTAGAATTTTTCGCGATAAGATGTGAAATAGCATTACATAATATATTCATAACATTTCGATTAATTATTTATTACGAAAGCAGAAATTATTTCTTTAGGAAAATATTACTAATAATATAAAAGGTCCTAGCTTTCTTTTTCTTTAGAGACGCTCCTGAGAGACACGCTGTCGGCGGCTCGGCCGCAGCGTCTGCTCGAGCGTCGAGCGGTAGTGGGGGAATAGGAGGCGTTGCCTCGGGAATCGGCTCGAAAATAGCAACTAATTCCGAGCACTGAATTAGACCGATGCTCACCGAGCGCGAACGAGCATAAAATTTGGGTTGAAACACGCTTGCACTCCGAATTCACAGGTGTATCGCTGAATTAATGATATATAAAATATATAAATAATGATGTATAAATATATCTCCTGAAAAATGTATCGTAAGTGAAGTAATATCATTAAATAATAAGGAATCAATTGATTGTAATCATAAATAATACAATCCCGAAAGAAAAAAATAGTTTAGTAATTTTTGTAACTGAAAAGTATTTTTATTTTTGTTTCATTTTTATTGCAGGTACAATATATATTAATACAAAAAGAATATAAATTAATACAAGTAATGTAACGCAAATTACATTATATGAGAAAATAAAAGTTTCTTAAATGACTATCTTACACAAAATACAATAAGTAAATAAATAAATAGAGTATGAATAGATAAATAAATAAATATAATTATAATCAAATGATGTTAATGAGGCCATCATAAATCACGGTTAAGTTTTCTGTGTCTTTTTGTAAGTTTATAGCTGAGTTGCATTTCTTGACCAAACCACATTTCTGCTATATCTCTTTTAATTAATGCCATAATTAATCAATGCCAAACTATTTCCAACTATGTCGGTTACCTGAACTGACGATTAACTTTGCAGAATAGTTAACATCGAAGTGGGTTAGATCGCTGTCATTTTCGGGCAGTTGGCCAGTCTCAAGGTTACATTCCAAAACGTCTTATTTGAGGAAAATTTTACTCAATACTCTATAGCTCACACGTCACATATACTATAAAAATTGAGTAAAATTTTCCTCAAATAAGACGTTTTGGAATGCAACCCTAATAAAGGGTCTCTATGGCTTAGTTTACATCGAGCACTTGATACGCGTATCAAGTAGTATATTTGAGCTGATCAGCCAATAGCTGAATCAAAGTACTTAGTTATTTACTATTTGATACGCGTATCAAGTCCACGATGTAAACGTAGCCTAAGGCGGGGAGCACAGACCCACTGGGCTACGTTCCAAAACCTTACCCGGGTGACTATAACACTAGAAGTTGCTATAGTATATGTCACGTATGCTATAGTACTTCTAGTATTATAGTGCACCCGAGTAAGGTTTTGGAACGTACCTCTGATATATATACATATGGATAGCGGACGCCCCATACCAGCAATGCTAAATTTTTGCGCGGAATAGAAGGGCGGCCATGTTGACTCAGGTGTGTCATTTGAGGGTGGGGAGTCAAGGATAGCGCTTCCGCGGGAGATTTGAAATCAGTATAAACATAACGTTATCGCTTGGTGGCGAATAACGTCGATGTTTGGATAAAATGATAATGCAATAAAATTTAAATGTTTGTAAATATCCCAGCAAACGAAAAAGAATTGAAAAGAATTGACATTTTCAATTCTTTCAATATCATTTTTGAAAACGTAAGAAAAATTGAAATGTATTAAAAATAATTCAAAACGAAAACTATGAATTGAATGTATTGACAAGAATTCAGAATGTTAAGTCAACGGCACACGGTACGATTTTTCGTAGTAGATCGCATACGAGTTAGCCACTACGCATGAGAGCGAGAGAAAGCGAGCGTCTTTCGCTCTCTCTCACTCTCGTGCTTAGTGGCTAACTCGTATGCGATATACTACGAAAACTCGTATCGTGTGCCGTTGGCTTTAAAATGTATTCATTTAATTAATGCCATTCCATAACCTATTTATTACCATTTATGCATGTTATGTACTTTCAACAAAGATTATACCTGAAAATTTATAATAATTTATGATATGAAAGATTATGTATGTGACGTTACTGGTGAAAATGATTCGACTCGATAATTAGCAAGAAATACATTTTCGATCAAAGTATCGAGTCGAATCATTTTCACCGATAAGAACAATACATCACATAATTTGGGGTTGATCATAGATGATAAGGCATTTTGCAAGATACTGTTTAATACAATTATTAATGACAAATTTCAGTGCGTTATATGATAGATTTTCTCTTCATTGTCACTTTATTTATTATAACATTTTTATTTTAAGATTTGCAGAGAAAAAAAGGAAGAGACTGTATATCGAAGATAAGCTTGAAGTCATACAAAGAATCATGGGGAAATGCTAATATTGAGGGGGGTCGCACGGCTAATATTCAGACGTGGCTAATATTGGGAAGGCCAATATTGAGGGAGACTATTGTGTGTGTCATATTATAAGAATGACATTGCACAATACGTATAATTCGAATTCAGTTTTTCTATAATGAACGTATATTTGTATCTTATTATTCAATATTTACCTGCTATTAATTGAGTCATAAAAATAGTTGGAACTGCATTTGGTTTCAACCTTAGAGCATTTCGGTTCCACCTGAAGCAGTTCGGGTCAAAGTGATCAGAGCACAAAAGATCTGATTTTTTTGGTGCAAAATCCTTCAACGGCATAGCTGATAGCCATTTCAGAAGTTCCGTTGAGTTGTCGAAATCTGTAGATCATTACACTTTATAAATGTAATATTATCAAATTTTATACATCGAATGTATCAGAACATATATATAAAATACATACATGTAAACGTGTACGAATGTATTTATGTATGTACGTATCAGTGTATGTATACCTAGATTTGCATAGTCTGCAATACTTACTTGTGAAATGTACGAGAACATTTGGCCGATCTTTCAGATTTACAAAAAACGCACTTCGTACAATTATATTCTGATGTAAATAATGTTGGTACGCTTCCTGTTTTTAAAATAGTCTTCACCCCGTCGTTAATAACACAGTCTTGTGTAAAATGTTCGGAACAAATTCTAGCACTTGGTAGCAACTGTTTATCGTCTAATTTTAAATTGACTATCCATCGTTGGAGTTCATCGGCATTTTTTAATGGCAATCTACAATAAAATTACGACTATTATTTTCTATAATTTTTTACTTGCATCTTTACTAATAAGTTTTTCCATGCAAGAATATATATTGGTTAAACTTATCGCATAACCTCAATAACGTAGCAAATTTCCCTTACCGATGAAGAGTTCTTTGCACCGATGCAGTCTTCTCTGCCTTTTTCCCACAACATAAGCACTTCATATTGCAACCATAACCAATTTACAAAAACGATCTTCACTCAACGGCAGAACGGGCAGAACATCCTTTCTTTGGTATTAACCGCGCGACATATGTAAACATTACGAATGTACCCGACAGATACCGATAATTCCCGAAATGACACAGTCGAGTCAACATGGCGGTTCTTCAAGTCGGCGCACGAATTGCAGCCCATCCGCTATCCATATGTATATATATCAGTGCACAGACCATTGCATAACGCATAACGCATATGCATAAGAAATTTGATTGGTCCGTTAGCATGTGCATAAGGAATTCGACCAATCGAATTTCTTATGCATATGTATTATGCATTATGCAAAAGTCTGTGTTTCCCGCTATAGGGCCTGAGCACAGACCATTGCATAACGCATAACGCATATGCATAAGAAATTTGATTGGTCCGTTAGCATGTGCATAAGAAATTCAACCAATCGAATTTCTTATGCATATGTATTATGCATTATGCAAAAGTTTGTGCTCCCCGCCATACACTGTGCCCTCATAAATAGCAAATGCCGCGCACTGGTGAGTTTCTCCTCTGCTAAATGCATTTTCTATGCCGTGCTTCAGTTGCGTTACGTGCCGTAGTGTGGCACAGTGTATGTAGTGTGGTGAGTGAATCGCTAGTATGAGAAAAGAGAAGGGAGCGATTCTCTCTCCTGTAAGACGAAAAAAATCGGTCGCTTTCCTCGCTAATCTTAGTCGGTCTCAGTAGCCTGTGTGCGGTGTCGTAAGTATTGTGTTTGGGTGCGAACGGCTCAATTTCACGCGAGAGATAAACTTGCTTACCGGCGGATCTTAAATGTGTCATTATGGAAAATCAAACAATCGGAATGGATCAGTTCTGCGGCACAAAGTTCTGGGTGAGTACGAGGACAAAAGGATCGGGGCCACTTCTTCTGTTCCTCTTGCTTTCATCTTCTCACCTTCTCTTCCTCTTATCTTTCCCGATTCCCTCGCATCGCGATTGTTCGTAAATCGTATATGTATTCGGAAGAGCCTCGTTTGAAGATTCGTTTAGAGAGGTTGCTTTTTTCGCATGACATGACAGATACCTTGCCAATTATCTCGAAATCGTGACGCTCCACATATGATATTCTTAGTCATTGCTTTGCAAAACTGAAACGTATAACATCGAAGATTGTTTGACCTTTACGGTCAGTAATCATGTAATCATGTATTTATGTAACTTTTTCCTAAAAGCGGAAACGCGAAAAGTTTTGAATGCGACATTTCTTATGCGATCACATAAACTTGTAGACATTCCAATTTTTTTCTGCAATTTATCCACGAACAAGTTTATATGGAATTGAGATGAACTAGATTACTAGAGGAACGGAGAAAAAAAAGTAAAGAATTTCGACTTCACATGGAACTTCTTTCACGGATGGAGTGAAGATGTGTCAGAAAAAACCACATAGATCGCGAAATTTTTATTTTAGTATTTTCGTATCTAGAGGAGAATCATATCGCTATCTTGACATCACTCAAGATATGTTCCATTTGTACTCGTGACACTCCTGAGCCCTCGTCCCTGTTTAACATTGGCAAACAACAAGGAGGAAATGATTCTAAGAACGTTGCAAGCAAAATAGAACTTACTCTTATGGGCCTTCTACAATAAGATATTAGTCGCAAGTCGTAAACGAATAAACCAATCATAGTTGAATTTAGAAAAGAATAATCGAATATGATTGGTCTATTCGCTTACGACTTATGACTAATATCTTATTGTAGAAGGCCCATCAATCTTTACTTTATTGCCTTGTGCAGTGTCGCTTGTGTCTTGTTGGACACACACATATGGTCGCACGTGCGTACACACACATATACGCTTTCCGATTGTGATTAAAACTGATTTTGAATTTTTAGTTGTAACCGTAAGTTCATAGAAAAGAAAACTGACAAATCATAATCATTTTCATCAATTATTTCTTCTTGCGGTAGAAGAATAATCAACTGTGACTGGACAATTTTCTTACAGATTTATGGTTACAACTAAAAATTTGTTACATGTGATGGCCTTAATGAAGCAATGGCTGTGTTCAGCAGAGAAAATCATCGACAGAGAATGGACCGTTGATGGGAAGGGGGAGCCAGGCGCGTGAAGAGAAGTGAGAGGCAGATAATGTGGGGTTATGTCTCTTTCTAATAAAACTTGATTGGTGGTAACTCCGACACAAAAAATCAGTAATCACATAATACTTTACTAGAAAAAGACGAAACAGACTTCGTATTATCTGTCTCTCACTTCATGCATACGTCTCTCCTTCCACTGCTGTCAGCGGTCCAGTCTACGGGGTATCATTTTAAATTATTCTCAAAAACTTTTTTATTTTTGATTGTAGAAAAAGTGTTTCAAACAAAAGTTACAAAGTATATTTCGTAAACTCTCTCTCTCTCTATTCATTTTTTTAAATATAAAATATATCGTAATCTATTCATTTTTTGCAAATGTACCTTCATACTTTTATGTACAGAATAAGTATAGAACAAGTTGCTTTTCAAAAAAGGTACATTGTTGTAAATTGCACAATTTTTTAACAATAAAATTTTGTGTTTTTTTTTACACAAATTGATTCATATCATTAGTGTGCATAAATCTGTGCATAAAAGTATTAAGGTACACTTAGCAAAAATGAATAGATTACAAGATATTTTATACTTTATGTCAAGATACGTGTGCCAGAATAAAGTATCTTGTAAATTATTGATTTTTCGACAACTCTATCGTAATACTTTTATATACAGATTAAGGAGAGAAATAAGAAAAATGTTCAAAAAATTGTATAATTTTATTTTAATGGCGATTATTTTAATTTATTTTAATGGTCTTCATATGACCTTAAAAAATTGATTTTTTTTTTTTTATAAATTAATTTTAACATTATTTGTTCTTCTCGAAACCATGCAACTTTAGTCTGAAGCATTTTTTCTACAATCAAAAATAAAAAAGTTTTTGGAGAAATAAATTAGAATGGAATATCCTGTATATATCGATGAAGATTGCGTTCACTTTAGATACTCACGCACTGAAAACGTTATTCTATCTTTGTTGCTCATTATATGTCGAAGAAAACGAACGCAACCGAAGAAATTGATCAGTGAGCACTTAGTGATTCTTTATTACGATTGACTTTTATTTTTAGATTTAGCGAAGAATTAAAGGCAAAAATCAATTGTATTAAAGAATCCCGGCAGTCGTCTCCGCTCAACGCAGCCAACGTCATTCTCTTCGATTGCACAATTTTGGCGAAATCACGATAATAAATCGTGCGCGTAAAGACGGAGCGTAATCTTGAGGTGCCACATGCACAAATATTGTGCTCAAACAAGTTATCAATTGAGATCCACATGTCTGTATTCTCTCTCATGCATAAGATTAAAAGCAAACAGCATCGGGCGCGTGCGAAAATGTCTTTATAAGAAACAACTTAATAATAATTATCACGCTCGCGCAATCCACGAAGATGAAATGCAGAAATACTTAGGAAAAAATACGACGCCTTTCAGTAATAAGAATGGGCAAAATAGCCGTTAATTTACGACTCCGACTAAGGATACGTGACTGTAATTTCCGTTCAGGAATATTTTAAGAGAATAACTATTATACAAGCTCATACGACGAGACGCGAGAAGAAAATAGAAAAAAAGAAAGTCGTTGGAAGTTGGAATAACTAAATAGCGAACCCGTTATATCTCGCTTGTCGCACACTGCT
The DNA here is from genome assembly GCA_901521435.1 of Crematogaster levior. Lineage (NCBI taxonomy): Eukaryota > Metazoa > Arthropoda > Insecta > Hymenoptera > Formicidae > Crematogaster > Crematogaster levior. Next base: position 248,794 of record CABEGB010000994.1, read on the forward strand.
TGCTGTTGTGTAATGGTTTAATTTCTTGAACGCCGTGGAATGGAATGGCTTATATCATCGGGCTATTAAGTGACTCTCCCCTTCTTTATCCGTTCGTCAATTCGTTCAGCATTCGATACAATCCTAGCTATCGGATGACCGCTTAGTACACATAAATAAGCTCGATTGACGAGAGCTCTTCATAATTCCTACTTATTGGGACAAACCAAAACTTTCTCCGTTTGCGTGATCCCTTTACCGTAGGTTTAATCAAAATGTTGTCTTATTGTCTAATGTCCTTTAATACTTATTAATGCTTTAACGCAACACTAAAAATTTAACAACCGAAAAAATCGCGAAACATCGTTCCAAGTTTATGTGATGTACATAGGTATTCGGTGGCAGACACATTCGATAAATGATAATATAAATATTACTGGATAAATTAATTCGATTAATTTAATCACCGGCTTTTCATACCTCACTTCGCTCTGTTGCCTTTATTTTGTAAACTGTGTGATAATATCGGTGACACGAATAACGATTCGTATTTTCCATTATTTTTCTTAAGGATGACTTTAATTAAACTTCGATTACTCTTTAACCCTTTGAAGCACAGCGGGATTCCTAGAATCCCACATATTTTCAATTCAACTTTTATTTATTTGGAATAGTTAGAATTCGATTTTAGTGCTATTGTTTGGTTTTTAAGTTGACTAACAAGGAAAGTGTCGAAAATGTCCCTCTCCGATTTTGATGAGCTTTTAATATGTTGTTTTCCAGATCAAAATAGGGAGACGTTTTTTTTATACATGCTCATACGGTCTTTTAGGGGGTGAAACACCCCTTTGAAAAAAATCAGTTTTTCTCTTTCGGAGCGAATATCTCCGAAACTAAGAAAGATAGAAAAAAAATTTTAACGCGGTATTAAATGGCTTGATGAATACTATAAAATAACGCCAAAAAATTTTTTTCTTGTTTTTTAATTTTCTAAAAAACCCCGCCCCTCCAACTTTTTTCAAAATTTTGAATTTCTGTTTTCACCAAATTACAGGTTATTTTTTTACGAATTTATCCACGTATACTAAAGTTATGTTGCATAATATCATTTTCGAGAATTAATTAAAAATCCCTCCGTACATACGCTATTTGTGTCGGTCCATGCGTTCGATTCTTCGCGCAACGCATTTTCCTGTAATCAAAAGATGACGAATATACTTGGAGGACATATCCATATATAATCACGAAAGTTTTCATCATGTGATGAATCTCATAGCTTGAGCACTTACATAAACTTTTAGTTTATATAAAACTAATAATTTATATAAAACAAGTTTAAAGGTCTATAAGACGAATAATTTTATCGTTGGAAGAAATATAAAATGCCGTCGCTTTGCGAGCATCAGTTTAATACGTAACATCGTACATTTTATTGTGTACCCTTAATTAAATTGTGTGAACTATTAATCGTTGCAGTTTTATAGGTATTAATATTTTGAAAAGATTGTTTGTTAATATGTATTTATTAATGTTTATATATATTTTTATACAATTATTTAAAAGTTTTAACGAGGAACGTATTTATAGTTAAAAAAAGGTTTGGTAAATAAAGAAGAAATTTTATATTATATTGTATAAACATATACATGCAGTACGTTTGTATTTTATGATTTTTAAACAAAAGTTATATGAAGTACCAAAAAACGTTTCTTCGTAAAAAAAAATACAATAAATAAAAATTTATGTGCTAATTGATTTTAAAAACTATAAAAGAATAATTGTATGAAAATATATATAAACATTAATAAATACATATTAACAGACAATATTTTCAAAATATTAATACCTATAAAACTGCAACGATTAATAGTTCACACAATTTAATTAAGGGTACACAATAAAATGTACGATGTTACGTATTAAACTGATGCTCGCAAAGCGACGGCATTTTATATTTCCTCCAACGATAAAATTATTCGTCTTATAGACCTTTAAACTTGTTTTAAATTTTATATAAGTGCTCAAGCTATGAGATTCATCAAGCATGTGATGAAAACTTTCGTGATTATATATGGATATGTCCTCCAAGTATATTCGTCATCGTATCGTCAAGTATATTCGTTTGATTACAGGAAAATGCGTTGCGCGAAGAATCGAGCGCATGGACCGACACAAATAGGTATATGTACGGAGGGGTTTTTAATTAATTCTCGAAAATGATATTACGCAACATAACTTTAATATACATGGATGAATTCGTAAAAAAATAACCTTTAATTTGGTGAAAACAGAAATTCAAAATTTTGAAAAAAAAATTGGAGTGACAGGGTTTTATGAAAAATTAAAAAAAAAGAAAAAATTTTTTGGCATTATTTTATAGTACTCATCAGTTATTTAATACCCCGTTTGAATTTTTTTTCTATCTTTCTTAGTTTCGGAGATATTCGCAGCGAAAGAGAAAAACCGATTTTTTTCAAAGGGATATTTCACCCCCTAAAAGGTCGTATGAGCACGTATTAAAAAAAAGTCTCCCTATTTTGATCTGGAGAACAACATATTAAAAGCTCATCAAAATCGGAGGGGAACACTTCCGACACTTTCCTTGTAAGATGATTAGCTACAAACTGAAATGTGTAGTTTTCATTAATTGTTTATAAAATTAATCTTATAATTAAACAAATCATGAAAAACTTTTTTTTTTTTTTTTTCAAAAAAAATTCATGGCTGAAAGAAAGTGTTACCCTATTTTCGTGAAAATTGGTGTACATGAGTTTTTGAGGTCGCTGATTACCAATCCGATGTCAGATTTTTAAAATTAAAAATGGCGGATCCAATATGGCGGACCAAAATTTTAAAATTTCTCTAAAAATTAAAAAAAAAATTGGTATGTAGGAGTTTTTGGGGTCGCTGATTACGAATCCGAAGTCAGATTTTCAAAATTGAAAATGAAAAATATTTTTCTTATAGTTCTCAACATGCTTAAGCATGTTCTAAAGAGTTCTAGTCACTAGCAATATTGTAGGATGTTTAAATAAATTATTTCTTCTCGAGCGCCGCGCATTTCAGCAGAGCACGTGATATGCTGGCCGAAATCTCACAATTCCGGCTAAAATGGCTCGAGAAGAAATAATTTATTTAAACATCCTACAATATTGCTAGTGCTTAGAACTTTTTAGAACATGCTTAAGCATGTTGAGAACTATAAGAAAAATATTTTTCATAAACCGGAACTGTGAGATTTCGGCCAGCATATCACGTGCTCTGCTGAAATGCGCGGCGCTCGAGAAGAAATAATTTATTTAAACATCCTACAATATTGCTAGTGACTAGAACTCTTTAGAACATGCTTAAGCATGTTGAGAACTATAAGAAAAATATTTTTCATAAACCGGAACTGTGAGATTTCGGCCAGCATATCACGTGCTCTGCTGAAATGCGCGGCGCTCGAGAAGAAATAATTTATTTAAACATCCTACAATATTGCTAGTGCTTAGAACTTTTTAGAACATGCTTAAGCATGTTGAGAACTATAAGAAAAATATTTTTCATAAACTGGAACTGTGAGATTTCGGCCAGCATATCACGTGCTCTGCTGAAATGCGCGGCGCTCGAGAAGAAATTATTTATTTAAACATCCTACAATATTGCTAATGCTTAGAACTTTTTAGAACATGCTTAAGCATGTTGAGAACTATAAGAAAAATATTTTTCATAAACCAGAACTGAGATTTCGGCGAGGGTTGTGTGATTTGTTACGGGAAATTAACATTTTTTAATGGACAGTTTTTTGGATAAAATCATGAGAACTATTACTAAAATGTATCAGGAACTATAGAACTCAAGTGTATGCGACGAGAACTCTTTTTTATTTTTGATCTGCTAGAAAATGATATGCCAACTTCATAGTCATATCGACAATCAACTTATCAAGTAACACCAAGTATTATTTTGTTAACATGGATGAATAATTAATTGTTTTACACAAGAAAAAACAATGAATATGTTAGATAATTCGAAATTTTTTGATTTGCCAATTGAATTAATCGTTAAGTTAATCGAACTTTGACCGAAATTGTTGAAGCGTTAAAACATTCTAATCAATAGAGTCTGTTTTAAATTAAAATGAAGCTAATCAAATTAATTTAAATGGATGCAACTGTCATTCGTGTTTTTGTATCCTTTACTAGGATAAGGAAATGATGGATCTTTGTAATTTACGTGCAAGTACACCGAATACACTTATCTTTATTAATTTGCTTTATGTGGAACGTTCTGCATAATTTGTAATAACTAATTCTGATATTGATTTTTACATAATAGCTTCATAATTTACCCACTTTTTAATTTTTAAAATTATTATAACATTTCTTAATCGAAATTTTATCGAATTCCATTAAAAGTTAACTAAAGAATTAAAGATTTGTTAGCTATTCGTGTCTTTTTGAAGCTGAAAATTTCTTTTTCTTTTTTGAAATGTATATAATGGAAAATATTGATTTAATGAGATACTTCTGTTGAAACAAAAATCGATTCTAAATTCATCGTTGAATCTGTATTAAAGTTATTAAACTTGTAAGCATTTTGTAATAAAGAAAAAAAATTCATTAAAGCAGCGTGATAGAAGATTAATATTTTGATCGAAATTTTTGGTTGTTTTAGGATGCTAATTTAACATGGTACACAAACAATCCAGATTTAACAGAATGCTTCCAAAAAACGATTTTAGTATGGGTACCATGTATATTTCTATGGGCATTTGCAGCGATGGAAGCGTATTACCTTTTAAATAGCAAAAGGAGAAACGTCCCATACACATGGTTATTTATTTCTAAGCAAGTACTTACAGTAGGATTAATTTTACTTTCCATGGTTGACTTGGGAATGGCGATACATGCAAGCACTTATGGTACGGTCCACAATGTTGATTATTGCACACCTGTTGTAAAAATTATTAGCTTTGTAAGTATAACATTATTTTTTATATTAATAGATTTTTATAATATATATTTTTACAATTACTTTTCTTTAAATTTTTAAATAATACTCTTAAATAACACTTTTCCTACTTTTTCTTTATTAAAATTTTCTTTATTAAAATAAAAATAATTATTAATTTTATCATAATGAAAGAAAAGTGATTGTATTTACTAACAATAAGTTTAGTAAGTTTCCTGTATAATGTTTGACTAAAATTTGCTAATTATTTCAGACGTTAGCATCAACTTTAACGCAATACAATAGAAAACATGGAATGCGAACGTCAGGTCTTTTATTCCTGTTTTGGTTTTTCCTTACAATATGTGGATGTGTCCAATATAGAAGCTTTCTAAATAAATTCATTACAGGGGTATATTGCATTTTTATCGTTAAAAGCAATTTAAGTGTAGATATATTTATAAACAGCATTTTCTACACTGGATTTTTTATAATTTTTTTGACTTCACAACATTTTAAACTTTTATGATTTCTTTATAATAGTATCTCGTATCTTATGATATTTTATAAATTTATAAAAAACTGGTAATTATTAAGTAACAATACGATTTATAAAAATAAATTATAAATAACTTATTTTAGACAAAAGTGACATACCCACTGGTATCTTACATGATCTACTATCCGATAATAGTGATATTATTTGTACTTAATTTTCTGGTCGACGCAGAGCCTAAATTCTCCGAATATCCTACGGTAATATTTCTCCTATTGATTAATATAATATGTGATGTGCCGTCAATGTATATGAGACACATAGATAAAATCTTATGCCAAGTCTACAATAGGTGTAGTCAGCTGTAAATTAATCTTCTCACGTTTGACTGTGATTGGTCAATTTCTTACAGCTTAAAGCTTACTACATCTATCGTAGATCCGGCCTTACAATCAACTGTGCGCGCGCGCGTGTGCGTGCGTGCGTGCGTGCGTGCGTGCGTGCGTGCGTGCGTGCGTGCGTGCGTGCGTGCGTGCGTGCGTACGTGCGTGCGTGTATGTATGTGTGCACGTGCGTGTGTGTAAGATTTAGAAAAATTAAAATTAGTATAAATAATTGATGACAGTTTTGAAATACATTTACCTGCAGGTTGAATCGCCATGCCCAGAGCAAAGTTCTTCTTTCCCCTCAAAAATTTTTTTTGCGTGGTTTGATTCCTTAGCTTGGAAGGGTTTCCGAAAACCGCTCGAGACATCCGATCTGTGGTCCATGAATCCAGAGGACATGGCCACAGAGATCGTGCCGAAATTCGATAAATACTGGAATAAGAACTTGAAAAAGACAGACGAGTAAGTTTAATCGATAAATTTCTACTAACAAACCAAGATTACCTGCAATATGACTTATTAACTAAGTTTTTTTAAAAAGTGTTTATTTAAAATTATGAGAAAAAAATAGGGAATATATTTTTATTGGCATTAACACAAAATATGAAGATTCGAAAAAAAATGTTTAGAAATGGTAAATTGATACATGTAGAATTGTTACTTTAGAAATTTTTTAAATTGGTCTGTTCATGATACATTTTCGAAATATATTGCTGCATTTGCTTTATAGCTAATAACATATTTGCATATATCTCATGTTGAAAAATATTTAGATCGCACTATATAATGCTTTCTGATAAAGTATTTTTTACAACATGTTCATATGTTTCTTGTGCTAACAAGGCTGATTTGGACTTACTTTAGGTAGGATGTGTCTTGTAAATACACACACACACACACACACACACACACACACACACACACACACACACACACACACACACACACACACACATATATATATATATATATATTCTCGATTACTTTTATTATTCAATCTAATAGGTATATAAATAACAAATGTTTTTTTGTACACACAGAGAAAGTGCAAAAGCGTCGTACCGAAAAGCCTCTGGACAAGTGGATTTTAACAGTAGTCGGAAAAAGAAAGTCGCTTCCATCCTACCACCTATCTGCAAAGCTTTTGGAGCAACATTCATGTTTGGTGCATTTCTGAAACTGGTTCAAGATATTATGACTTTTATTAGTCCACAAATATTAAAGTAAATTAACAAATCCTGATTTATAATCTTATTCTGTGTTTTATTAAGTAGACATGAGATAAAACGACCAATAATTTTAATAAAATTGTTCTGACTGTTCGTGATATGTTTGTATTGTAATAATGATAATAATAATAATATGATTTTGTAATGCGTCGCTTTTTCCATTTCTTTAGACTTTTAATTGAATTTATCGAAGGAGAAGAGCCAATGTGGAAAGGATACTTTTATGCTGCATTACTTTTACTTACGGCAATACTTCAGACGCTAGTGCTGTCACAATATTTTCATCGTATGTTTTTGGTCGGACTACGCATACGTACCGCGCTAATCGCGGCGATTTACCGTAAGGCATTGAGAATGTCGAACGCAGCGAGGAAAGAGTCCACGCTTGGCGAGATAGTGAACTTGATGTCCGTAGACGCTCAAAGATTCATGGACCTAACTGCGTACATAAATATGATTTGGTCAGCACCCCTGCAAATAGCCCTAGCTCTATATTTTCTCTGGAATATATTGGGGCCAGCTGTATTCGCCGGTTTAGCAGTTATGATCATACTTATTCCTGTGAACGGGTTAATCGCTAATAAAGTGAAGACATTACAAATCAGACAGATGAAGAGCAAGGATGAGAGGGTAAAGTTAATGAACGAAGTACTTAATGGTATCAAAGTATTGAAGCTCTATGCATGGGAACCCTCATTCGAGCAGCAGATACTAAAAATCAGAGTCAAGGAAATTCAAGTATTAAAAGAAGCGGCATATCTAAACGCCGGTACGAGCTTTATATGGTCGTGTGCACCCTTTTTGGTACGTTTCTTTTTTGAAACAATGAATTATAGATACATCATAATTAGAGATCTTAGAAATAGAGATTTTAAGGCGCTTATAACATAAACGCGCTTCTTTCTTTTATCTCTTTCTTTTTTCTTTTTTTTTCAATAAAATCTTATAATTTTTAGTATGATTCCCTTTTTTTAAAGTTTTACTGTATAACATCTCTTTAAAAAATTTTTTATCAAAATATGTGTCATGAAGTAAATATTTGTTATTTTCCATTTTTAAAGTCTTTGATTATTTATATGCAATTAAATATTCTTTGTACCTTTTTATATTATTTTGCTTTTTCATAAATGTATCTCTACAGGTATCTCTGGTATCTTTTACAACTTATGTACTTATAGACGAAAAGAACGTCCTAAATAGTACAATTGCCTTCGTTTCGCTCAGTTTATTCAACATCTTAAGATTTCCACTGTCCATGCTGCCTATGATGATTGGTAATATAGTTCAAGTAAGTTTGAGTAATGCATGTATAATACATGATTTATTTTAGAAATGTACATTTGTTTTATACCTGACTAATATTTTTGTATACACAGGCTTACGTTTCTGTAAAACGTATTAATAAATTTATGAATATGGAGGAACTGGATCCTAACAATGTACAGCACGATCCGTCAGAACGTAAGTATAAAATCATCTCTTTTAAAATAATATCTCTGCATGGTATATATAATGTCTACAGTATTATATTTTGTCGCATTGATTTAGCGCACGCGTTAGTAATTGAAAACGGTAGCTTCTGTTGGGACAGCGAGGAAATCGAAAGGCCAATACTACGAAATATCAGTTTCTATGTAGAACAAGGTCAATTAGTAGCAATAGTTGGTACAGTGGGATCAGGGAAGAGTTCCCTTTTATCTGCTCTGCTTGGCGAGATGGACAAATTAAGCGGGAAAGTAAATACGAAAGTAAGTATTCTTCCGTTGAATCAGAAATATGAAATATAAAAACAAAACTTGTATTTCCCTTATAACAAATACAGTAATAAAATTGAAAAAGAAAAGAAAATTTCTCACAGATCATATATTTATATGAATAGCTTTTTTCTTCTTGAAAAAATGTAGTGTAAATTCTATTGTATGCCTTTATTATGTCTGAAAATGTGATAACAGACTATAACTCTTAATTTAGTGTTGACAAAATCGTAGAACAATATGTTTTATTTTTATACATCTCTCGATTAAAGATAAGATATTAATTGGAATTTGAAGATTAATACTAAATATTTTTCTTAGGGATCAATTGCATACGTCTCGCAACAAGCATGGATACAAAATGCCACATTGCAGGACAATGTTCTGTTTGGAAAGGCCTTGAACAAATCAGTATATAATCGTGTAATTGAAGGGTGTGCATTAACTCCAGACTTCAAAATGCTGCCTGCGGGTGATCAAACAGAGATCGGGGAGAAAGGCATAAATTTGTCCGGCGGTCAAAAACAGAGAGTAGCCTTAGCTAGAGCTGTATATAATAATTCGGAAAATTATTTCTTAGACGATCCTCTGAGCGCGGTGGATTCACACGTAGGAAAACACATTTTTGAAAAAGTGATAGGTCCGAGTGGCTTGTTGAAGAAGAAAACTAGAATACTTGTTACACATAGCATCACGTATTTACCGGAGGTCGACAACATTATTGTTCTTAAAGACGGTGAGATAACAGAAAGCGGGACCTACAAGCAATTACTGGAGAAAAAAGGTGCTTTCGCCGAGTTCTTGGTGCAGCACTTACAAGAAGGTATCTATTAATAATTTATGCTTTTTCTATGTATCTTTATATCGTGCTTATTATATAAATTTATTGTTACATTTTCTCTGGATTTAAGTTGGAAATCGTAAGTCCGCGAAAAAGTAATTACAATTCTTTTCCTACTTTGTATGTTTGCATAAAAAGTACTATACTTTCTTGTTACTAGAGATCGCTAGCGATAAAATATTTTTTTAAAGTCTCGCTATCTCTTTGTTTCAAAATTCTACTTGTCGACAAAGTAGTAATAAACAATTTGTTTGATATTAACTTTAAGTGTAATTAACTTGATGTAGATGCTTTCATGATGTGGAATTTTTTAATATGTAAAAAATTATATATTTTTTTATAATTAAAATGTGTTTTAATGTAGATAATTTCTCATTCCAACTTTTATATTAAAAGTTTTTGTTATTGAATTAGGATGTTTGAGTTTCTAATTTTGGATAATTCTATTTCTAGTTCTAAACTTATTTCAATTTTCGTATAAATTCTCATTTTATATTATGTCTAAAAACGTGCATGTGTAACTTTTTTAAATTTCTTTCCATTTGTACAATATTAATCTTGCGAATAATTTACCATTATTTTAAAATCATATATATATTCAATAAATTTGAAATAGTGCACGTTGATGAGGGTTCTGAAGCAGATTTACGTGAAATTAAACAACAGCTCGAATCGACAATGGGAGCGGATGAACTGCAACAAAAATTAACTCGAGTTCGGTCTAGAATATCCGAGAGTCTAAGTGAATCCGGTTCTGTGACCGATAGAAAATCACTTAATGGATCTTTGACAAGGTATCTCATAATCTTATAATCAAATATGATATTCTGTTACATCAATCTATGTCGTTCATACGGCAATTTGAAATTTATTGAAAATAATATATATTATGTACAAAATCAGGCAATATTCGACAGAAAGTCAACAGTCGAATTACGTGCATAGCAATAGTACAAAAAAGAAAGAAGTACCGAAATCTAACAATGTCGGAGAAAAGCTAATAGAAATCGAGAAAGCCGAAACCGGAAGCGTAAGTTACACGAAATATCGTTAATTATTAAAAAGTTTATTTTTACAATTCACTTTTTACGAGCAGAAAGATTGCTTTTATACTTACATCATTATTTTTCATTATTTTTCTGTAAAAAAGGTAAAATGGAAAGTGTATTCTCACTACTTGAAATCCATTGGATGGTTCTTGTCGATATCGACGATCGTGATGAATGCAGTCTTCCAATCGTTCAGCATTGGCTCGAGCGTCTGGCTCAGCATTTGGTCGAACGACAATCAGACCATTGGGAATAACACATTCGATACAGCGAAGCGTGATATGTACCTCGGAGTATATGGTGCACTCGGTTTCGGTCAAGGTATGTTTCTACATGTTAATCTTTAACATATCCGTAACATATCCGTTTGTTAGGTAAATTTGGTCAGTATTGTATACAATTTCGTGTTTACGATGGACAATAATCAGGTACGTCTATCCTTTGTCGCAGCTCTATGCGTGTGCGTGTGCGTGTGCGTGTGCGTGTGCGTGTGCGTGTGCGTGTGCGTGTGCGTGTGCGTGTGTGCGTGTGCGTGTGCGTGTGCGTGTGCGTGAACTGCGTCCCGCGTGTGCGTGTGCGTGTGCCTGTGTGTGCGCATGCGCGTGTGCACGTGTGCATGCATCATGCGTGCGTGCGTGCATGCGGCGTGCGTCTCTCGTGCGCGCGCGCGCGTGCGTGCGTGCGTGCGTGTGCGTGCGTGCATGCGTGCGATGCGTGCGTAAGTATGCGCGTGCGTTACTTGCGTGCGTGATGCGTGCGTGCGTGCGTGCGTGCGTGCGTGCGTGCGTGCGTGCGTGCGTGTGTGTGTGTGTGTGTGTCCGTACATATATGTACAAGATGGGTCATTTTAATCAATCCATTAGAATATCTCGTAGTTTTTATGTTTGAAACAAAAATTTCAGACAAAAGTTGATTTTTGGAAGGACAAATAATAGTAAAATTAATATTTCAAGGTCATATGAAGACCACATTACCATTTTTTAAAATAAAATTACACAATTTTTTATATAATATGATTTCTCTCGTTAATCTGCATATAAAGTATTAAGGTAAAATTATCGAAAATTAATAGTTTACGAAATATTTTATATTTTATTCTGACACATTTTAACATAAAATGTTTCTTAAACTATTTATGTTTTGTTAAGTGTACTTTAAGAGGGTATTATCATTTGACCACACTTTTTTTTTAAACTTTTTTTTTATTTTCAGAAATTTTTTAAACAGACTAAAAATTTACATTTCTGGTGTTTTGCATGTTTTAAGTAATACTCAGAATTTTTATAAACATTGTTATTGAAAATTTGCAAAGCTTTTAGTTAGTTGCGCAAATCCCTTTCGGAAAAAAATTTATTTTATCGGGAACTTTCGAATCATCTCAGTCATCTAATGTTAAAAAGCTCATTTTTATTTATTTATGAGTGTGGTTGGAACCTCAAACTATTTCTCTCCCTAAATAAATTACAAAATATGGCAGCGCTTAAAAACAAATTAAATTTTTCAAATGAAAGACATTAGTTGACATGAAACTGGCAATGTGATTGGTGAGCTGCGAGCCGACTTTTGTCAGACTATTAACCGCAGTGATTTACCAACTTTTGAAATCGAAATTTGATTTACATTTTGGAGTTAATAAATGTCATCTCCATTTAATAAGATGAAGAATTTATCGCAAAAATATTACCTCAGTTTTCGAACCTGGAACTCCCCCATTCCATGCGGGTGTCATACCATATAACTGTAACAATGGTCATTCTCTTCACTAGTAGTTAAAATTCAAATGAAAAGCGTTAGTTGACATCAAACTGGCAATGTGACTGTTGATAATAAATTCTTCATCTTATTAAGTGGAGATGAGATTTATTAACTCCAAAATGTAAATCGAATTTCGATTTCAAAAGTTGGTAAATTACTGTGGTTAATAGCCTGACAAAATCAAGTCGGCTCGCAGTTCACCAATCACATTGCCAATTTGATATCAATTAATGCCTTTCATTTTAACTACTAGCGAAGAGAATAACCGTTGTTACAAATTAAATTTTTCACTAAAAATTTATATTGTTTTTGGCTTGAAAAAAGAGTTAATATTAAAATTTAAAAAAATTTGTGCTTCAAACCATAACCAGTAATTATAGTCGTGTACTGCATATGTATATGGAAGTGATATCAGATCCGTCCAGTAGTTTCTGAGAAAAGCATGCACCGTTCTCTTAAAAAAGAGAAAAACGCGTTTTCATGCAATTATGATGTGATAAATGGATAACTTTTCTAATTTATCTTAGACAGCTAGGGCCAAAATGCTTAAATAGGTACAATATCATACAGTTATGTATCTGACTATAAACAAATTCGTCTACCGCGTTAATTTTGGTTGCAGCGCTGAAGAAAGCTGTAACACATAAATTGTTATAACTCATCAATTCCGCGCATTTTATTATAATGCTTTGCATACATACTTTTAAGACCAAAAATTAGGAAAGAATAAAGAAAATGCAAAAAAAATCAAACTTTTGGATCGGTTAAATGGTAATACTTAATATTTTATGCACAGAATAATGAGATGAATCAATTTGTGTATAAAAAAAAAACATATTTGCCGTTAAAAAAATTGTACAATTTGCAATAACATATTTGTTTTAAATTCTCCCATACGGTAACCACCGACCTTGATGTCATATGGTGTAAACAATAATGTATCTTTTTTGAAAAGTAACTCTGTGTTTCTTTACATAAATTGATTTACCTCATTATTCTGTGCATATAAGCATTAAGGCACACTTGCCAAAAAATGAATAGTTACCAGATATTTACGAGATTCTTTGTCAAAATGTAGAATAAAGTATAAAATATCTCGTAAACTATTGATATTCGACAACACTACTTTAATACTTTTATATGCAGATATACATATGAGAGGAATCATATTATGTAAAAAAAGTATAATTTTATTTTTAAAAATAGCGATGGCTATTTTTTAATAGCCATAATAATGATAATTTTATCATTATTTGTCCTTCAAACCATGCAACTTTTATCTGAAACATTTTTCCTTCAAACGTAAAGATTATGAGCTATTCTAATAGATTGATTCAAATAAAATGATCCATCCTGTATATGTATACGTATATGTATAGTCGTACGTCGTGTGCGCGCGCCTGCATATATGTACATGTACATGTATATGTGCACTCGCGGATCCTGGGAAGGGGGGGATTAAAATCCCCCCCTCAAAATGAAAAGAAATCAATTTTGATGACTTTCATTTAAAAAAACGAGCCCATTTCTATTATAATTGAGTTTAGGGAGATGCTCTACTATATCGGTCTAGCTTTGTTATTTACAAAAGTTGAACAAGTGCTAATCCAGCGTGATATAAAATCAAGTATTTTCGTCAAACCCCCCCTCCCCCATTATCGACGTCAGGATCCGCTAGTGTATATGTGTATACGTATATGTATATGCACACACACATATGTATTTGTATAAATATACATATTTTTCGCAGAAGGTAATTCATTTAATATAACATTAACAGGCAATGACACTTAATTTTGCTCGTCATAGCGTATTGTAATTTAAAAGGCATGTTCTCTCACAGGTTACACATCATTGGGGTATAAATTAATCTTAATATAATTGTTTTATTTCTAAAATTCCATTGAGCGGAGTTAATGATATGTATATATATATATATATATATATATATATATATATATATATATATATATATATATAATCAAAACTATAATTTAATTACTAACATAATGATTTTTTTCGTTCCAATTAATGTTACATAGTGTATACAATCTTTTGAAAAAATCAAACTGAGTGTGGTTTGCTGTGTCTACAGAACACTAACATTACTAATTAAGAGTTCAAAAGGTAATTAAAGATTGAAACTTTTTAGGTTTATGATTGCAAGTGTCGTAGTAATAATTTTCTACAAATAATCGCTATTGCATGAAACATCTTCTTAAAATAACTTTAATTTAATACAACTTGCGCATAATGTCTTGTTAAGTAAATTTTAATCTTTATTAGTAACTTTTCTACACGCGAAAATTTATATTTTGATGACTGATTCTAGATAAAAAGTGATGCAGAAAAATTTTTGACAGATGTACGTATACACATGCGCGCGTGCGTGTTTGTACACGTACATAAGGTATTCTATTTCAACTATGTTCTCTCCTAAAACCTTTTTTTTAATTGTAAAAAAAAATGCTTTAGACAAAAGTTGTATAATTTGGAAAGGGGAACAAATAATGGTAAAATTAATTCTCGAAAAAATCAACTTATTAAGGTTACAAAAAGGCCATCGCCATTTTTTTATGGAATTATGCGTAGGATCATTGTTAATTATATGTATTTTATAATTTTGTTGATCCTTTTCCTGTGATATGATCTTCTGACGTTCAAGTTGTGATCTATCAAAAACTTATTTGATCTTATTTACTAATCTATTTTAATTCTAATATCTATCAGAGATAAACAACTATAAATAACATGATGTCTATTGTTTTATATTTAAAGTTTACTACAAAACTATGAAAGTAAATCTTCTCTTCGCCAGTGATTAACAATCCAAAGGAGAGGTATTAATTGACGGCAAACTGACTATAGTATATCTTTATTCGTGTTTACAACGTTTCGACGGACTGGGTTTTGATCCTTTTCAAGTGAAGTACATTTTTTCACACTGTTACAAACTAAACAGAAGAAAGGTGTTGTAATATTTTATGAAACGCTACAATCTGCAATATATTAATTAACAACTTACGCAGGTTGTGCGTCAAATAGAGTCAAAATATAAAATAATAAATGTAAAAGACACACTTGCGCGGAGAGCAAGTGTAAAGGAACGTGTCAAAGATTCGTGAAAACACGAGAGGGACTGAGCGGTTTTTACATGATATCCTGGAGCAGTCAATCCCGAAACCAAAATCTCACATTAAAGACAGTTGGACCTTTGCTGAAAACAAAAAATGTTCATATCCAAAATATCGAAATTCTTTTATCTCTTGACGTCACAGCTTTATTTAATAACATACCTAAAGAACTAATTTTAAAAGCAATTGAGGCTTGTTGGGATTACATTTCGAAAGTAACTGAATTTAATTTGCAACAGTTATTATTTGCGATTGATTTGGTCTTCCACCAGTTTTAGTTTTGGGGCGGTTTTATGAACAGATTTTCGGCAGTCTAATGGGATCTCCACTTTCCCCCATTTTGGCCGATTTAATTGATAACTTAGAGATGTACTGTTTGAGCCTTTTACATTTTAACGTTCCAGTTTTTTACAGATACGTTAACAACATTTTTATGATAGTTCCTGCAACTGAGGGCCGCACTTAAAATCTTTAATAGTTACTACCCCCGATTAAAGTTCACACACGAAAAAAGGATTCCTTATTACCTTTTTTAGACACAATAGTACATAGGGAAAGTAACAAGTTAATAACAAATTGGTATCGTAAACCGACTTTCTCGGGACGCTATATTAATTTCTTTTCTAATCACCCGTCTAATTATAAGAAAAACACAATCATAAATCTTATCGATAGGGCTATTTTGTTATCGGATAAAAAAATTTCATCGTATAAATATTAACACCGTTAAAGATATCCTCAGAAACAACGGTTACCTGACACATACAATAAATAAATAAATTAAACTAAGACTAAAACAATTACAAAATCGAAAAAACAACAACGATAAGAATAATAAAAATAAAAATTTTGATGCAAGAAAATGTATACCTATTCCGTATACCAAAGAATATGGTGAAAATATTGAAAGAATATCGAAGAATATCAATTTTGATGTCGTGTTTACGATCCCTAAAAAATTAAATTGCATAGCAAAAAGGACAAAAATACACTGAATCTATTAACACGTTCGTCGCCCACCGTGATTCGGTTGAGTTTCTCGCGAGGCCCATCTGACTGTCGGTGCGCCAGAACATAAAGAACGTCACCCATATCTGGGTGACGGGACCCCCACGGAAGCATACTCGTCACCCAAATATGGGTGACGTGGCGACGAACGTGTTAAAACAGACTGAGATTATATATAAAATAGATTGCACACTGTGTAACGCTTATTACAAAGGACAGACAAAAAGACATTTAGAAACACGGCTAAAAGAACACCAAAATAACATTAAGAAACACGAATTTAACCACTCGGTTGTGAGCAAACATAGAATCTCTTACGCACATGAATTCGACTGACTAAATTCAAAAATTTTATATAACGAAAGGCATATCAAAAAAAAGAGAAATAGCAGAAATGTTGTTTATTAAGAAATGTAATTCGGCTATTAACCTACAAAAAGACACCGAAAACTTAACTGCGATCTACGACGGCCTCATAAGCATTATTTGATTTTAATTATACTTTTACATACATACAATATTTTTATTTATATCTTTATCTAATCTTTACCACTTGACGCATGCGTGTTTCCTCTATTTATTTATTATTTAGCACACATTATATTGACTTGTCTCTATTTATTTTCCCTTTACATACTTGGACATTTCAGCTATTTATTTATTTATTTTCTGTGCTTACTCTAAATATGTCCGGGATTTAGAAGACGGTTGAAATCGTTACCGCTCAGTCCCTCTCGTGTCTTCACGAATCTTTAACACGTTCCTTTACACTTGCGCGGACTGATGTCTTTTACATTTATTATTTTATATTTTGACTCTATTTGACACACAACCTGCGTAAGTTGTTAATTAATATATTACAAATTATAGTGTTTCATAAAATATTACAACCTTTCTTCTTTTTAGTTTATAACAATGTTGTGTAAAAGAATGTACTTTACTTGAAAAGGACCAAAACCCATGATCGAAACATTGTGAACACGAATAAAGATATATTATAGCCAATTTGCGTCAATTAATATCTCTCTTTTACTACAAAAAACGAGAATAATTTTTTAAAATAATAACACTGCTATATATATATATATACACAGGGTGACCCATTTTAACTTCCCCACCGGATTATCTTGAAAGGAATGCACTTTCTGAAAAAAAGTTTCAAATATAAGTTTTAGTATTTTTCCCTGGCTATTGAATGGCGATATTGAATTTGACCTCGATTGTGAATGTGAAGGTCATTTAAAGGTCAAGTTAATTTTTTTAAATGGGAACCACTATTTTTTATTACATATTCTTGTAGCTGACTTCAAGAGCTTTCCAAAACACTATAATAAAGTATTTTTTTATTAAGTATTTTCCGAGTTATAAAGCTTGAAATAATTTCATAATTTTACATAAACTGTAAAATATCTCGTAAAATATTTATTTTTCGATGACCTTACCTCAATACTTTTATGCACAGAATAATGAGAGGAACCAATTGGTGTCAAGAAAACACATAGTTGTTTTTAAGAAAAAATATGCAATTTGTAACTAACAATTACATATTTTTTTGCTAAGTCAACTCTTTCAAAAGTAAAAAAAAAATAGCAAAAAATCAAAAAAAAAATAAAAAAAAATCATATCAGACCTTTTTTGTAGATCGTCGAATTCCCTACAAGAATAAGTTTTGGTTTTTACTAGATAATTATCCGTTCAAACACAATAAAAATCCAAAGAAAATAAAAAAATATTTCTGTGTTATTTAAATAGGAATTCAAAAATCACAAATCGCCACCTCTTAATATTAATATTAAGAGCTCAAACTTTACCAGATTTTTTTTTTCGTCATCTTGGACGATATTTTCATAGTATCTAAGGAAAAAAAAATTAAAAGTTTTTTTTGGCCCACCCTAATATATATATATATATATATATATATATATATATATATATATATATACACGTGCGTGCGTGCGTATATACATATATATATATGTCCAACGTAAGCATGAATAGAAGAGCAAAAGAAAGCTTTCCTAGCATTAATGTATCTTAAAATAATGAAACAAAACGGGAAATCAGTCTTTATCATATTGATTAATTGACGATTTAAATATTCCCCGAGAATCTTAATCAAAATAATTTAAAATAAATATAAATTGATTAAAATTATTTATTTAACTAACTCATTATTTATTTTAACACACTGTAACTGAAAATTTTGTAAATATTTGCACTGATTTCCTGATCAAATAATTGTGTGTAAATAAAACTGGATGACTGTAGTAACACATTAATTTAAAAGAACTTAAACAAAGACGGAGGGAGACATTTCTTATTTGCTAATCGCGTTAATGTTTATCTCTTTATTTCACTTGGATAAAATTCTTATGAATGCATTGCGACTAAATTTTTATATTTAAAAACGCACATATACATGTTTAGCAGTAAATGTAACCGAATTTCTTGCTTAAATTATCTATTATGCAAAATATAACAAGTCAATTTAATCAATGAAAATATATTTTGAGAATTGATACTGTACATCTCTTCATATTCTCTCCTGTCTTCATATCTTCTCCCTTATGTACATTTGATATTAAAAGTATCTGTATATTGAATTGTATATCTAGCAAAACGTGGAATCGCACAACTGGCGAACTTACAATTACATTAGCAAACGCAAATTTTCGTTGTTATCGTTTAACAAATATACAGGGTGCTCAAAAAGTACCGGGATGGTTGAATAACTCAAATTTTGATTTTTGTGAAAAATGTTAAATACAAAAGTTGTTGGACACAAAAATTGAAACTTGATGGTGACCCTGATCTTAAACTTGGGGTCAAATTTAAAAACCATTTTAAAGTCAACTTAATTTCTTTAAAATAGAAACCCTTATTTTCGACTCCAGAAATAGAAAGAGCAGAAAATTTTGCGTTCAACCATGTTTGAATTCATAGGGTCAATGGGGGGGGGGGGCAAATTAACCTCTAAAAGTCCAAATAAGAGGTTCCAACCCCTAAGGGTCCGTTTGAAGAAATTAAGTTGACCTAAAATGACCCTTAAATTTGACCCCAAGTTCAAGGTCAAGGTCACAATCAAGTTTCAATTTTTGTCTAACAACTTTTGTATTTAACGTTTTTCATGAAAATCAAAATCTTCTGAATTATTCAACCGTCCCTTTTTGAATACTCTGTATAAATCGCCAAAGCGAATGCGAAGAGAACGTTCGATTCGCATTCAACTCGATTCCCTTATGAGTATGTCAAAGGTAATTTGTGCGCGATGTGGACGCACAAGTTAACGTGTTTGCTGTTCGCTGTTCGCTGTTAACTCTGTTGGACTTAATATTTTTTGCTTATTTAAAATATAAAAAGAAACAAGCGCTTAGACATATATATATATATATATATATATATATATATATATATATATATATATACAGGGTGTTTGATAATTCGAACGTCAACCGTAAAATGCAAGTAGAGTAGGTTAAACTGAGTAGAAAAGTCCTGTATCATTTTGCGATTTTCGTAATAATTAATGAGATATTAATTAAAGAAGATCGACCAATACGCGCGAATCTAAGCGCGCGGCGAGAAGAGACAACTAGGGATGGGCGATACAATAGAAAATATCGATATTTTGTATCGATATCAATATGTATCGTATATAAAATATCGATGTATCAAAAATATCAAATGGGATATATCGATATTGGTAATATCGATATTATCAACTACTTTTCAATTAAATATATAAAGCCCGTATAAAACTACGTGTAATGAAGATTGAGATTAAAGATTGAAGATTTGGAAATTTGACCAATTAGAAAGAAGTAATATTTGTTTGCTTCTTCTCGATTGGTCAAATTTCCAATTTCCAATCTTCGATCTTTAATTTCAATTTTCAATGCATAGTCTAATACAGGTTTAATAATAATTTCCAATTAAATATATTTACATTTTGAATTGAAATTCAACCAATCAGAGCAAAGCTTACTAAACTCGAAACTGATTTTCTTTATTATGATTGGTTAAATTTTAATTTAATCTCAATCTTAATCTGTAGTCTGATAT
The DNA here is from genome assembly GCA_901521435.1 of Crematogaster levior. Taxonomy (NCBI): domain Eukaryota; kingdom Metazoa; phylum Arthropoda; class Insecta; order Hymenoptera; family Formicidae; genus Crematogaster; species Crematogaster levior. The sequence goes on from CABEGB010000994.1 coordinate 269,422, forward strand.
CGGCTTAAGGGCTATCGCACACAAAATGACATAAGCTGCATATGCATGACATAAGACCGTTGAACCAATGAACGTACTATGTCAATTAATATGGCGGCTTTATGCTGGACGTTCATTGGTTAAGCGGTCTTATGTTGTGCATATGCAGCTTATGTCATTTTGTGTGCGATAGCCCTAAGGGCGAATATGCGAATTGCCATAATATCGGAAGTTCGATATTTCTGTTAAAATATCGATGCATGCTAATATCAAAACAAAGAATATTGATACAAAATATCGATAATAGAGTCTAAAAAAATCGATATTTTAAATATCGATATTGTATCGCCCATCCCTAGAGACAACCCACGATTATTGTGTAGCGTTTGAGTGCGCGGGGAGAAGGAACAGCCTACCGAGAGGGAGAGAAAGAGAGAGAGAGAGATGCAAAACAATGCGAGAGAACAATTCGGGGCGGTCGCCGCGGTATTCTAGTATTACGCGCTTCTCGCAACGCTTTGTCACGCGCCTAAACAATCGCGTAACAATGGTTGTGGCTATCCCTTCTCCCCGCGCGCTAAAATGCTAGACAATAACGGTAGGCTGTTCCTTCTCCCCGCGTACTCAAACGCTACACAATAATCGTGGGTTGTCTCTTCTCGCCGCGCGCTTAGATTCGCGCGTATTGGTCGATCTTCTTTAATTAATATCTCATTAATTATTACGAAAATCGCAAAATGATACAGGACTTTTCTACTCAGTTTAACCTACTCTACTTGCATTTTACGGTTGACGTTCGAATTATCAAACACCCTGTATAAATATATATGATTATACAGTTGTTTGAATGCATGCACACATAAATGTTAAGGTAAAAACATTCTTCAAGCTGATACAGATTATTCAAATGATATGATCCATCTTTCTTGAAAATAAAAAGTTATAATAGTGTTATAATTTACTTCTACATTTACTGTATAATTCTAATTATTATCTAAATATTAACTTTTTATTATTTTTTTTACATATCGTAAGTGTCACAAAAATCTCAATTTGTTACATGCAGCGAACACCGCACGAATGTAGTGTCGAAAGCTGGTGTTCGGTGCAATTGAAAGAAGGATCAATCTACGAATGCGAATGTCCGAACGTTTGCGGTCGCTATTCGTCCGGCATTCATTTGTTAAGTGTATTCAGCAACGCTAAATATGCGATGAAAATGCGAGCCGTATTGTCTTTAAATTTTTTTTTACAGTTTAACCAATTTCGCTTTTTGTTATTAATTTATTATTACTGCTAACTAACGCAACTATGTGATTATATGCTTAATTGAAACGATAAAAGGCTCATTGTTCTTAATACCTCTCCTGTATAAAGGCAATTTTTTTGCAACATCAAAATTTAACAGTGCATTGCGTGCATTAGCAAGTCAATTTGAACATTAGCAGAACAAAGTAATACAAATTGCGTGAAAATAACGGTGAAAGTTTTTTCTTGTGTAGAACTTACGAGCGAGTAGTTAGAAGAAGAAAAAAAAGAATCTTTTCCCCTGATATGCCAAGATGCTGCATTTATTTATTTTAAATTAAATTTCAGCTATTTTTGTAGTGCTGTCGCAGACAGCGTTGGTTATCGGCTGTCTACGGAGCAGTAAACTGCTACATTCCGAATTATTATTTACCATGCTACGATCACCTTTAGGATTTTTTGACACTACGCCGTCCGGCAGAATATTAAACCGTTTTGGGAAGGATATTGACGTAATAGACAACGTTTTACCTCCAAGTATTAGGGCTTGGTTGGCTTGGTTGTTTTGTCTAGCATCGGTATGCGAAAGTTTTAGTTTTAATCTCTGTATGTATCAATATATAAGAATCAACGTAGCAGAAACCACCACTGGTCCACCAATCGGTACAAATATGATTAATTGTATATCGATAACTGAAGAGCTTTCGGTTTTTTCTCTATTCTTCATTAATGCTCATCAATGATAAACGACTATTAGAAACTCGCATTACACAGTCCTGGGAGGGTCAGTTACATAAATGAGAGAAGGTGGATCTTATAGTTTTTTTGACGCTGAAAATGAATCTGGACTCAGAAATTCTCTACCACGTCAGGTTTTAGAGTAATTTGAGATTAAATGATGCAAAAATGGCCATTTTGGCCAATTTCAAGCAGTTATTGTGGGGAAACGAATTATTATTGTTTATTTCGGAAAACGACATAGTATATTTCTAGTCTTTAGCTTTAAAATCCATTTTCGATTGCCGCTGTACGATTTGTTTTGGCTGAGATAGAAGATGTCATGTACATGATGAATCCAATAAATAAACCATTGCCACTCACTCATGTCAGATATACATGTTAACTACGAATCACAATGTAGATCACAACATCTAGGTATTTTGGAATAACGCTTGTTACGTTTCTCATTCTCATAAGCAATGAGAAAATATTAGTTTTATTAAAATGGAAAATGGCGGATTGAATATGACAAAATCGAAGCATCCAGCCATTGAAGGCAAGATCTGAAGATGATGTTCCAGTCAGTGAAGGCAAGATGATATCATGATGATCTAACCAGTGAAGGCAAGATCTGAAGATGATGATCCAGTGAAGACACGATAATATCATGATGATCCAACCATAATCTTCATATTTCAGAAGACTAGTACTATACGATGCCGTTTTCCGAAATAAACAATAACAATTCGTTCCCCCACAATAACTGCTTGAAATTGGCCAAAATGGCCATTTTTGCATCATTTAATCTCAAATTACTCTAAAACCTGACGTGCTAGAAAATTTCTGAGCCCAGATTCATTTTCAGCATCAAAAAAATTATAAGATCCATCTCTTTTCATTCCTGTAACTGACAAAACCTCAAATTTCGCAGGCCTGTGTTATTAATGAATTAACGAATAATTGCATGCCCTGCTCGACACTATACGTGTCTCTCTTCTTATGATACGATCGTACAAGATACTATCTTGTCATCACTTTTTGTATCCTGTCGTTAGTATCACACATTATCTACGCTCGATTTCTCTTAATAATTTATTATTTGCACTCATTATTTATTGCCTCTCTTTAACTATGTGCACCTCAATTCATGTGTGAATGCAGTGAGGAACTTGCATATGATGTTTAGATGAATCAGGTGATGAGCAACTATGAATAATGAAAATGAACATTGCCAGCCATAAAGCCTTAAAATTCTCTCTCCCCTCTCTCATTCACTTGCAAAAAGCCTCGGCACGTCCGATGCAACACAATTCGCGGACGCAAATATCTGAAAAATATCTTTAAAAAATTGTAATTTGTAATCCGATAACTCATAAAGTTGATTACCGATCGTTGTAGGCGTGACAGTATTCGCAATGGCGCTATTCCTGGCTAAAGGGACGGTAATCGCCTCTAGGCGTATCTTCGAGAGTACGCTGCAACATGTTCTTCACAACCCAATGTCATTCTTTGACACAACTCCGACTGGTCGAATCCTTAGTCGGCTTGGTAAAGACATTGATGTTATTGATAATATCCTACCGATTTTTCTACGTTCTTGGATCACTTGCCTCTTTTCGGTATGATATTCTCATATAACTAACGCACTACTGTTTAAGTAATGATTTCTGTGACAAGTTATTATGGATTAATATTACGTCTCTTGTACTTATCGAGTGACACTTGTTACAAATATCGATATGTCTCCCCATCTTTCTTTTCTTGTTTCAGTTCATATTTAAATTTGCTTTCGAATATTGACACTTTGCACGAAATACTCTCTCATTGTTTTCAATTATATATACTGCTAAATGATTTATGTTCTATCGGTAATTTACTTTGTATTAATCAATGTTGATTTTACATCAGAGTCGGAAATGGGACCTCAATATGTGAATCAAATCTAATAATCAAGTTTCATTTTTTAGGATTAGTAATATTTTTGTTTTTCAAGGTATTCATTGAGGGTTCCAATTCATTTCGAGACTATTTAAAAATACTGCTTTTATTTTTCGAAGTAATCATAGAAAGTGTGAAATTACGCCGACAAATTTGAACCTACTTGTTAAGCCCATCACTAAGAGTACTTGAAACTTGATAAAAATTCGGAATTGCGGATAAAATCACGTGTTAAGGTGTAATTGTTCCGTACATTTAAATATATAGAAACTCGATAGCGTGCAAAAAGTTAAAAGTGGGTATTTCCAGCAATAGAAATATACATTTTACCGAATTTGGACCCGACTCTTTTGTCCAATTCAGCTGATTGCTCACTGGAAATTGGAATGTTGCATTATTTTGAATAATAGAGCTTATTATTAATTAAAGTTTTAGAAAAAACAGCGAGGTATAGAAACGTAACGCTAGCCTGCCGGCTAAGCGTGTATGGGCACGGGTACGCTACTTGATGCGTGTGAGAAGTTCAGCTCAGCAAGCTCAGTCAGTACAGCATGATGGATTGACAAGTGTGAGTGAGAAAGGACATGGTAAGAAATATTCTCGATATGCTGCTTCTCTGACAGCATATGAGCAGCTAACCCGTGCGTCTTGTACGTTCAGCCGGTCAGGTAACAGCCACAATTGAACTACTTTCCTTCTCAATTAATTTTTCTCCAAATTTCATCAAAAGATACGTTCCTGCTAACGACATCCAATTTTTCAAGCAATCAATTTTTTATCCTATCTTAATGAACAAAATATTAATCGGACAATCGACAAGAAAAACATATCCGTGTATGAGATTAATTGATAAATCCTAATTCCGACGGTTTATTATAGGACTTAGATATAATTGCGAGAAAAATACACAAAGTTGTATCAACGAATCGTACTTTTTCTGTAATGTTAAAGTTCGCTCAGTTATTCCATTTTTGGGTTTTATTTTGTGAAAAGGTGACGTGATTTACGAGAATGCTTTTGTCGGCTTTTATATTGTGCATTCCAGTCTCATCACATAATATCGTAAAATTTTCATTGATCGGACGGTTGCGCATGATGTGTGTCAATTACTTTATCTCAAGAATAAAACTTGGTTGGACCGATAATCCGTTGTTCGCCTTTTTCAGAAGATCGTTGATGATGTTCATTTTCGTTTATCGTCAGTACACATATTTAGACCCGAGTCCAGAGTTTAGAAATGCTAAATAATGACGATTGTCTCGAATTTTTTCACAAACTGCTTACAGAATATCACTCAAGACAGAATTTGGCTTCGTCAAATTATTATCATTTTTCACATTGCTTAGCTAACTTTTTTCCTCTTACATTCGCATCAAATTCTTTTTTTCCATAAAGTTTTTTTTTTAATTACTTTGAAAACGTTAATTTTAGCTTGCCTCACGACTGTCATGACAATTTGTATAACTATTGTATATAAATTATAGTGCAACCATAGCGTAGTAATCATTCAGGGAATGGACACAATTATACCAGTGACATTCATGTACAAAGATGATCTTGCTTGTGCTTGGTAGTGCTTATTACTCAATTACTTGCTTGTATAACATTCTCCTAATTACGCGATTCTGTCTTTTGGGAACGTGTGATTGTGTTTCTTATTGCTATGTACAGAGTGTCTGGTACTACAAGTGTAACATCCGCAGAGGGTAAGTAAAGCAGAATAAAAAAGTCCTGTTTTGCGATTATGGCAATAAATAAAGAATTATTAATTAATAAAGATCTTGGCATGCATTCGCGCAATTCGGTGTCGTTACCGTTGCTACGCGGCGAGAAATTGAAAGGCGCGCTGTGAGATGATTTGAGATAATGAGATTTTAAGACACCACTTTAAATAACGACGATAATCCAGTGTCATTCGTGCCTGGTCGCGCGCGCACAGCAACGACAATGCTAGGTTGATTCTCGCCGAATCGCGCGAGCACGCACACCGATTCGTAAACCTTAATTAATTAATAACTCTTTATTGTCATCGCAAAACGGTACGAGATTTTTCTTTCTGGTTTATCCCGCTTTATTTACCCCCTGCGGGTGTTACTCCCTATTATCAAACACTGCGTGCGTGCGTGCGTGCGTGCGTGCGTGCGTGCGTGCGTGCGTGCGTGCGTGCGTGCGTGCGTGCGTGCGTGCGGAATGCGTGCGTGCGTGCGTGCGTGCGTGCGAGGTGCGATGCGTGTGAATGTGCGTGCGTGCGTAAGTGAGTGCGTGCGTGCGTGCGTGCGTGCGTGCGTGCGTGCGTGTCTGTGTGCGTGCGAGTGGCGTGCGTGCGTGCGTGTGCGGCGTGCGTGCGTGCGTCTTTCACGTGCGTGCGTGCGTGCGTGCGTGATGTGCGTTGCGATGCGATGCGTGCGATATGTGCGTGCGTGCGTGTACGTGCGTGTGCGTGCGTGCGATGTGCGTGTGCGTGCGTGTGAGTGCGTGCGAGTGCGTGTGCGTGCGTGCGCTAAAGAGTGCGTGCGTGTGCGTGCGTGCGTGCGTGCGTGCGTGCGTGCGTGCGTGCGTGCGTGCGAGTCCTGTCTGGTATGTCACACAGCAAACTCCACACCTTTGCTTAACGTGAAATCAAAGCGGTAATTTAAGTCCATGATATCGCCAAATTGCATTTGATAATCGAGCAGGATTATCAAAGAAAAGAGAAAGATATATGTCATTTATAGCAATTGTTTGACAGTTTGAGTAAACTGCTTGCGAAAAGAGAGGGAGATTTAAGTCTGATAATGTAAAGAGCTATCCTTTAGTCGTGTCAAAACATGTCTCGTCTAACGTGTAACACATTGTCTGTTTATGAGATAAGTTTTTCTTAATTTCTTGCTATCGTTATTTTGTTCCCACGAATCGCCCATACTGTATCAGGTGCGGGGTTACGTGACAGTCATCCATGTCTGATGTTGTAGCGATGGCGAGCTTTTTCTGCGATTTGGCACCGCAGCTGGGCTGTTGGTTGGCTGCTCGCCAGATGCACATAGTGATGCTGCGTGCTGTGATGCGTGCCCCATTGACCTTCTTTGATACGACTCCTATTGGTCGTATTATCTCCAGGTTTGCTAAAGACGTGGACGTATTGGACACATCTCTCCCCCCACAAATTTCTGATACCATCTATTGCTTGTTCGAGGTAATTTCTCGTAGCGTGCCGAAAATACTGGTTGTTTGACCTCCTTTTATCATTGTTTTCCCATATCTTCTCGACCTCGCAGTTTAAGTTTCATACCATCACTATCCACTAGAGAACTTTGCATACACCTGACTGCGATCAGACATATCGTTATCCCCGAATATGTTTGTGTTTATTAAGAGATACCTGAATAATGGTAGTACTGGTATATTATTGTACGTTGGACACTTTGGATGGGATTTGGATCCCGTCTGTAGCTTTGCAAACTGGTTTCAAGAATATATATTTGGAACACACGAGTAAATGTGCTGTAGAGCCTGCCATCGAGTATAATTGTGTCCGTTCTCGCAGAATTAACTCGCAGAGGCCTGCGATCGAGTTATTCTGTCTGTACCGCAGTAAAGAATTTAGCAGTATCGAGTTCGATTTGAGAGAAACTTAAATATCTTAATGTTAATGCTTATATGTACGTCTGCGCAGTGATAATCATATTCATGGTACATGTTGGTGGGCCTATGAAACGACCAGCGCTAGCTTATTTTTTGTATAAACGATTGCTGTCTGGAAAAGAGATATACGAGCGCTTTATTTAATAGAATTCTGCATGGGATATATCAATCTATTTTTATTTATACTTCTCTTATAAAGCTGGTGATTCGTTCGACTTTGTGTATATATTTATATCTTTATACAGTTTTTTACACGCAGATATTTCTTCCTGCTCCGATTAATTTATATCGCATACTATACGATAATATCCATCTCGCGCTCTCCGCTTTATGAAAATAATGATGAAGCGGAATATGTATATTTTCCGTGTTATTAACGTATGTGTGCATTGCAGGTGATAGCTACTCTTGTTGTCATAAGCTACAGTACACCTATATTTATCGTGGTGATACTGCCAATAGGCGCGATTTATTACTTTATTCAACGTTTTTATGTTGCAACGTCGCGCCAATTAAAACGATTAGAGTCCGTGTCGAGATCTCCGATATATTCGCATTTCAGTGAATCGGTGACTGGTATGTTCACAAATTATATATACATACGCATGTCCTATGATATTTTACTTAATAAAAGCCTATAATCTACTTATCTCTCATTTAGGTGCGCAAATAATCAGAGCGTACGGTGTACAAGAACAATTTATTCATGAATCTGAAAATAGAGTAGATTTCAATCAAGTATGCTACTTTCCTAGTATTATTGCAAACAGGTATACATAACTTATGTAACTTTACGTAATGTAATTACACTTCTGTGTGCATAATTATTAATTTATTCAAACGCATCTTGTAGGTGGCTGGCTGTGAGATTGGAAATGGTTGGAAATTTAATTATATTCTTCGCAGCATTATTCGCTGTTTTAGGTAGAAATACCATGAGTTCAGGACTCGTTGGTCTGTCGGTCAGCTATGCCTTACAAGTAAGATATAATTAATTATATGTATACACTACAATGACATATTTTAACGTTATACAATGTGATATTTTCTGCCATTGAACATGTCTGACAAACTTGAGTATTAAAAGTATTAAAAGTACTTACAAGGGAAGTGTCACGACTGTCCGGAACCGATTTGATTCTCCTTTAAATATGTTGTTATATATACAAATCTAAGAGACACGTATTTTTTTATATGGGCCACTTTTGACTTTTAAGGGGTAAAACACCCCTTTGAAAAAAAACGGTTTTTATCTTTCAAGGCGAATATCTTTGAAACTATTAGAGATAGAAAAAAAATTCAAACGGGGTATTAAATGGCTTGATGAGTACTACAAAATACTGTAAAAAAATTTTTTTTCTTTTTTTTTTTCAAAAAATCTTACCCCTTTAACTGTTTTTTCAAAATTTTTAATTTTTGTTTTCATCAAATTAAAGGTTATTTTTTAACGAATTCATCCATGTATATTAAAGTTATGTTGCGTAATATCATTTTTGAGAAATCATTACAAACCCCTCCGTATATACGTATCTACTATGTGCGCAAGTGTAATAATTATCGTCGAAATACAATATTTAAAAAAATGTTAAATTTGTACAAAAATAAGCTTTTATTTGTGGCGATAAAAAAAATTTGAAATTTTGAAAAAAGAGGAATGGAAATTTTGGATTGGAATATTTTAAAAATTAAAAAAATTTTTTTTGCACTGTCTTATAAAGTACTCCTAAAATCATTCAACTTTTATTACATGATATTTTTCTAACAATACAGATTATAAAAAATATTAAGAATTAGGGTAGAGTTTTTATTGTACCTTCTTAAAATTATTAAATTGTATTTATCTCTGTACCTTTTTTTTTTTTTTTTTTTTAACGTAGGGAAATCCTCATGGATACCCGTTCCCCGGGGGAGGAAACGGGTTATGCCGGACTCTTACCGGCTAAAACCCTACGGTGGCCCTCCTCGTGCGCGTTTGGGAGACCACGGGAACGCAACATTCATCTCTGTACCTACATTATTTCCTTATAATATCTTAAGATTATTTTCTCTTACAACTTATTATTTTATTATTTTTATTCCAATGCTCTAACATCTTGTTTATTTATTAGTTTATACATTAATTTTGCGCAATAATATCTACACGTAATTAATAATAAAATAATTAATAAATGTTTACATATATTATAATACATTTATATTTTTTACTAGATAATAAATTTATATTATTTTTTTTATTATTTACTCATTATATACATTACAATAATGATAATCGACGAAAAAATGTTTTAAACATAATGACTGTTTGCACCAAGAACATCTTACTACAGCTAAATTATTGCAACCTTCGATATCACATATTGTTGAAGTTTCGTCAAAACTGAATTCTACTGGATTTTCAAATTCTTCTGGTCTTTCGTTCGTATATCCACTTTTAAACCACGAATATTTAAATAAGTTGTAATATCGTGCAACGCGCACGAGGAGGGCCACCGTAGGGTTTTAGCCGGTAAGAGTCCGGCATAACCCGTTTCCTCCCCCGGGGAACGGGTATCCATGAGGATTTCCCTACGTTAAAAAAAAAAAAAAAAAAAGGTACAGAGATAAATACAATTTAATAATTTTAAGAAGGTACAATAAAAACTCTACCCTAATTCTTAATATTTTTTATAATCTGTATTGTTAGAAAAATATCATGTAATAAAAGTTGAATGATTTTAGGAGTACTTTATAAGACAGTGCAAAAAAAATTTTTTTAATTTTTAAAATATTCCAATCCAAAATTTCCATTCCTCTTTTTTCAAAATTTCAAATTTTTTTTATCGCCACAAATAAAAGCTTATTTTTGTACAAATTTAACATTTTTTTAAATATTGTATTTCGACGATAATTATTACACTTGCGCACATAGTAGATACGTATATACGGAGGGGTTTGTAATGATTTCTCAAAAATGATATTACGCAACATAACTTTAATATACATGGATGAATTCGTTAAAAAATAACCTTTAATTTGATGAAAACAAAAATTAAAAATTTTGAAAAAACAGTTAAAGGGGTAAGATTTTTTGAAAAAAAAAAAAAAAAAAAATTTTTTACAGTATTTTGTAGTACTCATCAAGCCATTTAATACCCCGTTTGAATTTTTTTTCTATCTCTAATAGTTTCAAAGATATTCGCCTTGAAAGATAAAAACCGTTTTTTTTCAAAGGGGTGTTTTACCCCTTAAAAGTCAAAAGTGGCCCATATAAAAAAATACGTGTCTCTTAGATTTGTATATATAACAACATATTTAAAGGAGAATCAAATCGGTTCCGGACAGTCGTGACACTTCCCTTGTTAGAAGCGTTACATACAATTTTGATAATACTTTGATGATATTTGTATCCTTCTTTGGAAGGATCATATGTATTCACATGTGAGAATTCATGTTACTGCTATGTCTGCTACAGATTACTCAGACCTTAAATTGGTTGGTACGTATGACGTCTGACGTCGAGACTAATATCGTCGCGGTAGAGAGAATAAAAGAATACGGTGAGACCGCACAAGAAGCGCCGTGGAAAAACACGGAGTATACACCTCCGAAAGAATGGCCTAGGCATGGTCGCGTCGACTTTAAGGACTTTAAAGTTCGCTACAGACAAGGATTGGATCTCGTACTGAACGGCCTGACATTCAGCGTTCTTGGTGGCGAGAAGATTGGCATAGTAGGAAGAACCGGTGCTGGAAAGTCGTCCTTGACATTGGCACTCTTTAGAATAATCGAAGCAGCCCAGGGAAAGATCTTGATCGATGACATCGATATTTCTAAGTTGGGTCTTCATGATCTACGCTCGAGATTGACCATCATTCCTCAGGATCCCGTATTGTTCTCCGGAACGCTAAGGATGAATCTCGATCCCTTCGATTACCACTCTGACGAAGAAATTTGGAGAGCGTTGGAGCACGCTCATCTGAAATCATTTATAGAAAGTAAAAGTTGCCTTTATGATCTTCTTAGGAAATTTCGACAAATTATGCTTTCGAAAAGTATAATTTACTTTTTTTCAGACTTGCCAAGCGCTCTTTTACATCAAGTTACCGAAGGCGGAGAGAATTTAAGCGTAGGACAACGACAGTTGATCTGCTTGGCGAGAGCGTTACTTAGGAAAACGAAAGTTCTCGTATTGGACGAGGCAACAGCCGCGGTTGATTTAGAAACGGACGATTTAATTCAGACTACCATCCGCCAAGAATTTAAAGATTGTACAGTTCTCACAATAGCACACAGGCTCAACACTATTTTAGATTCTGACAGGTATATTTTAAATTATTTTAACATTATATTTCGCGTGTATTTGCATGTGTGTATATATATACTACAATTATTTTATTTGCAACGACACCTTGGAATATCTGTATTTATGTGAATTTATCTTTTTTTTTTTTTTCAAGGAAATTAAATTAACCCTTATGTGCACAACCGGGTACCCGGGTATCCACCGCGCCATACTTTTGCGTATAACTTCATGAAAAATTGAAATATCGATTTTTCCGTCTAGGAATGCCTCGTTGAACTCTTTGAGAATATGAAACGACTGAAAAAAAATTTTTTTTCGAATTTTTTTAACCTAAATTACATGGTTTTATGACACATACACGTTGGGCACAACCGGGTACCCGGGTATCCACTAGGTGTAAAATTATGTTTTCGCTCAGAAATTAATTAATAACATTGATTAATATTTTATTTAGGTAATGGTAGTTTATAAATAAACAACAAATATAATTCTGCTATTGCCGTATTATCCCCACTACATCCCCACTACAGCCGGTCGACTAAGATCGCCCGATCCCCTTCGTACCTGCGCAGCGCTCCGGTACTCAATTGTTATGTTTATTTTTTGGAATGCTGTGGCGGGCTCAGGATCTCCAATATGACTTAAATACTTTCTATTGATGTTTATTTAATGAAATAAATTTATTTCAAACGATTCCGTTTGTTTAAACTGTCAAAAATTAAGATAAACTCGCAGTGGATACCCGGGTACCCCGGTTGTGCAACAACGTGGAAAAAGTTGGTTGTGCACATAAGGGTTAATTCCAATTTTTACTTAATTTTTTATTTCTTTTCTAATTGTTCTGAGTAAAGAACTACAATCATGTATATAAATACAAATATTTTTAAGATTTAAAATAAAATAATATAATTGTGATTTTTAATTATAAGTCAATGGAATGTATGGATTCTCAAGAATTCTCTCAAGAAATGGATTTTTTTAAAATATGTTGAAAAAGTCAAAATAATATGTTTTAAAAAATGTTTGAAATAGTCGTTACTACAACTTATTATAATGCTTGTTAATATCAGGTCATATCGAAACGTGTTGTATTGTCTGTTATAACACATCTTATAAGTAGTAGGAACAAAATGAGAACCGATTCTAATATTTCTATTTGTTATTTATTTGCTAAAAAGTTATCAAAGAAAAAAATTTGTTACTCTGTTAGTTTCTTTAAAAAGTGATGTTCCACTAAAGGTAATTTAAGTTAGCGGAATATGTAACAACAAAATTATAATAACAATAACATTAAAATGTGTTGTTAATTTGTTACTCTCGAAATATTCAAATTCCGAATTTGTTACTTGCAAAATAAGTTTTAATTTTAAAATATGTGAGATTTCATCCATTCGTTTATCAAAATACTTATCTACTTTGTGTTTTAATTGGTCTAGTGATTTTTCTTCTTTAGTTTTCTATCTCTCTTTGTCTATCAACATTGCACACTAGAGAATTTTTACATTGGTTTGACTGTAATTATCACAATCACAAAACTATTTTTGACTTATATCAATATATAAACAATGTTTCAGGGTTATTGTATTGGACAAAGGTCTGATCGTCGAATATGATTCTCCGGAAGTGTTACTCCGCAATCCATCTAGCTCTTTCTATAGTATGGCTAAGGATGCAGGTTTAGCTGCTTAACCAAAAAAGAATTTATATCATAATGATTTTTTTTAACAGCAGTATGTTATCTGCGAGTCAATATTGAAGTAAACGACATGCAGAAAGCCATAGAAAAAAGAGCGTAGCCTTAGCATAGATTAATTTGTATAGTGAAATGTTTCTATGCAGAATAAACGAGAGCGTTTGACATAATTGACGGTGCAAGTATGCTAAATTCTCGTCAAAATTGTTGCCAGATCTTACTCCTTGACGAATAATAATTTTTCAATTGCACCGTCAATCAAACCTCATATATCTTAGAATAAGTTTTGTAGTGAGCGTCTTTCATCACAAAGCAAATAACGCGCCTCATCCTAAACGTCGATATCGAACATTTAGCTTTAACTGAACAGTGATCAGGTGAATTTTCTATACGATCATTGCATCAGCATTCTGATAAATAAGAGAGCATCAATGAATTATTTTTTTGCAATACACTTTATATCCCTCTGAAACTCAATCTTTAACTTATAACTTGTAATGAAATTAACGTAACGTACTTAATTGCAAACGTTTTTACAAAAACATCACGGCAGATTTTGTCTGCTCGTTTATATAATATTGATTGATATAATAATATTGTATCATATTGTTTTTATGTTATAAACGATGTATTTAGGGAATGTAACAGTGTCGTATAATTTTTAAGTAAATAATATTGGTTTGTAAATAGTGTTTGCAAGCCAAAGTTTACTAGGAATATATTTCCAAAATTCGATCAAGTGATAGGAATTTTTGCACCTGATAACTTTCAAGTTAAATTACGCTCATTTGAATAGTCCGATTACTAAAATAAAACTACAAATGTGTACAGTGATCGATAAAAGTGCGTGTTCACTCAAATTAAAAGAAAAAGAAGGACAAAAAGTTAATTAATCATAATTGTTTCAAGTAACTCATCAATTTAGAGTTTTAAAATACTAAAAAGGAAGGCAGTAACTGACGACAAGCCGGCACATACGATGTAAAGATAAAAGTTTAATAGACTCTCTCTTGACCATGACTTCGACTGGGACAACCCTAAGATTTTACACAAAGAGACTAACACAAAGAAAAGAGAGATAGCGGAGATGCTGTTTATTAAAAATAGTAATTCCGCTATTAACTCTCAAAAAGATACAGAAAATTTGACGGCAATTTATGATGGTCTTATCAACATGTTACATACTTCTTGACATAAATTACTCGACACTTTTTGACTCTTAATATTTTTGACTCGCCTCTCACACCTATACTTGTTAATTTGTTTTTCATTTTAATTCTCATCCTTTATTGCTGACGACTTCTCTTTACGTTTCATTTTTGTCTCAACCTTCACTTATTTACTTCCCACATTTTAGATCATTGACCCGTTATCCGTGTTCCTTGACATTATTATTTTTTGATATTTTATTTTACTTATTTATTATTAATTTTGTCCTTGCGCCACGTTATACATACCGAATTTCGCTTAGTCCGTTTCACGCAGTCACTAAAGACACTCGTTTCTTACTTTTATTAAAACCTTATGTGACAAATGTTATCTATATCATAATACATGTAATCTGGACTCATTCCACGTTATATTTTGTAAGTCTAAATCTAATTAATATCGCACCTGTAATTTTTGTATCTCTGTTTTACACCTTTATATTATAATTGTAGATGTACTTGAAAAGGACCCAATTTGTGGTCGAAACGTCGATTTATTAAACTTTTATCTTTACATCGTATGTGCCGGCTTGTCGTCAGTTACTGCCTTCCTTTTTGTATTTTATCACCGGCAAAGAAAAGAATTCTGAACTTTTTTAAAATACTGTTTCGAGCTTTAAAATATTGGTCTCACTATTACTGCTTTAATAATTCGAGATATGTTCTTTTGTAGATTTGACACGATTTGGATTTTTTTTTCATAGGCTATATTGTTCAAAAAAGTGCATTTTTATTTTTATATTTTCTTTTGACATATGACAATCAGTCGCAATAATAACTTTATTTATTGTTGTCTCCTTGTTAAATCATATATACATACAATATTAATAGATAGAGATGTATTTTAATCCGACTTTGCTACTTACCTTATTAAGAAACTGGATACAAGTTAATTTTAAACCGACATTTTAGTACCGCCGCGCGCTTATACGTAACGTAATATTTTATTTTTATAAATTACTTGTTGATGCGAATAATGGCATTACAATAGCCGTTTCAATTTAGTATACATTTTATATGCGGCAAAAGTATTTAGGAAAGTAATGCGACACATCACATTTTACTGTATATACTCTATTTCTTTATAAAGTCTCATGTATTATCCAAAGTATAAAAGATATAAAAGTTAAATGACATCTGTGCCTGTAACAAAGAACAGAAATCGCATTTATTGACATTTATATATACTACATAAACTTTTAAAGTTGTAACTCGCGTTCTTCTCAATGTTGTTCATAGATTAATCATACTTTAGCCAAGTTCTTTTAAACTGTTTTGTATAGCAATCGTATACGTACTAGATTTGTATAGCATTTTAATCTCTTTTTAAGCATATGTATTTTCATTTTTCAAAAGTATCAACATTGCGTTAAACTTGCCTTGTCATTTTATTTGTAAAAATGAGGGTGCTTTCTCTCTAAAAATGAGAAATATTATTTTTCTACAATCACCTAGTGTTCTAAAGTTCCATCATTTGGAAGTAACAATTTAATTTAATATTCGTATGTTATTCGATTATCATTAAATACTTTCAAGATTCAACTATTAACATTGCGTTAAACTTGCCTTGTATTTAAATTCTATTTGTAAAAGTAAAGCTACAAAAAATGAAATAATTAGAGATTCTACAATCGTCAATACCCTATTAAAGTTCCGTCATTTGGAAATAATTTAATATTCATGCGTGCATGCGTGCGAAGGCATACTGTTTGTAAGGTACCCTTGAAAAAAGCGATAGTCACAACTTACAACAGAAGGAAAGTAATGCCCAATGACAACCATATCCAAGATACGAAATAAATGTAAGAGCCAAGTAAACTCAAGTTTTGCCAGCACTCGAAACAGTTTATATAATCTATTTGGGCCTTCTTTCGCAAAACTTTAAGACTCCCAGATCTGGTGTAACCGATCTGGTGTATCAGATCGTGACTAGAAAGCACTTTAGTATCCTGCTGTAAGTTCTAAATTTCGAATAAAGCAAAAGCTCATAGATGTCGATTTCAGGTTGAGGGGGAAGGATAGAACACTTTGCCCCCTCAATAAAATTATTGGAACGGACATTTTCCTCCAATAATGTAAGCTTTTTTTAACAACTTTAGCAAATAATGTCGGGTGGTAAAAAAGAAAGAAAAAAATTATCTACATTTTTAAATTCTACATCTTCCCAATGAGAAATACGTGAGCGGAAGTTCACATAGTGTTTCTTGTCTCAATTTCGAATGTGCTTTAAATATTAATTTGTACTTATGCTTTCACATGCAAGTCGACGGTATGTCGTCAATCGATCAAAGAGGTCCACATTCGAAAATATTCGCTTCTCATTCCCTCAACATTTTTCTTAAATTGGCGCCATTGCAAAAGATCTATTTTTTCTCACAATTTTATTAGTAAGTTATAATTTAAATCAAAATATAAAAGAGCCATTTGGTTAAACTGTTACAAGACGATTTAAATTCTTCGTCAAATATTTCAAGTTTTGTTGTTTTATTTTGGCCGTGCGTTAGTGTACATATCGATGTTGCGTGTAATGTACGAACTTCCAATCTGTTTTCTTATGCGAAGTTAAAATCTGTCTTGCCATTCACAAAACTATGAATACTAAATACAGTAAGATAGATTTTAAGCGATACTCTTGACTAACTCTTTTAAATTTAGTGATGAATTGTATCGGATATGTATTCATCAAATTGAAATAAAAATTTATCAATTTAAGACTCCCCTGCTGAATCGCCTATTCTTCTTTGATGATATCAAAAGCGAAAAATTGCCAAAAATTCTTGCAAAAACAGCAAAAAAGTATTGGTACATTGATATATTTGGTACATTTTCCAAGTTTGTTGAATCGATTACAGTATCGATTACAAAGTATCATGTTTTACGGATACATTTTTTTATTTCAACGAATTTTAATTAAGATTTATTTTGGCGTGCAATTTTTCACTTCTGATGTTATCAAACAAGAATAACCGCGGCAACTCAGTAAGGGCCTGAATGTTCAAGGTTTGTTTCAAAAATCTGTTTCGAAAAAGTTACATAAGATTAATTTTTCACAATTATATTGCTAAGAAAAAGTACGGAATTATATTTTGACGTATATTGTTAATGTATAGATTAACCACGCATTAAATCTTAATACTTTTACTTAAAAGTTACACAGCTTTTTTATTCACTTTTTTATTCATAGCTTCGATCAAATCTCTTGTTTTTAGCAACATGAACATTGCCGAACTAAACTTTTCGAACCTTGAGCACAAATAGCCGTGATGGATTGTACCATCTTTTAGCTTTTTTTATTCTTAAATATGTAGCTTAATTAAAACAGCAAAGATATGTAAACGGTAGTCTTCGATATCAGTTTTCTTTATAAATTGTATCATCTTTCTCATTCGTTATGTACCTTAGATATAATACTAAGCATTAAAAAGCCAAAAGGAACTAGGAAATAAACTTCTACTATATCATATTATACGCGCATGCAAGAGAGCTTATTAACAACTGCAATAAGTGCGGAAGGAAAAGTGCCTTCTTGTAAGAACAAAAAAAAGAGAAAAAAGCAGGAAACCAACATACCGTTTATAACGTTCAGAAATCCAGAAATTACCAATCCGTATATTTAATTTTCTTTTGTAGCGTTTTCTCTTTCTATATAATTTAATAATTGTAAAATTTGGTAGCTGTTATCACTGTCTCGCGTCTCGTTACGCGCAATTCAACACGTAATATATGCATATAAAATATTCGGTTTCTCATCTGTTATATTTATTGTTCGCGCAAAGAAATTAACTGTATAAAACAACAGAGGGAAATATAATAATAAAAGTTTGACTTGAATATAAATAAAACTTGCAGATAAAACGACAGATACGAGCGTTTTTTCCTTTTTTATATTTTCTTGTCGATACAGGAACGAGTCGCTCTAAGCGATCGACGCTCGTCGATGAGTACGTAAATTTATCGAACACATCGTTTTACGTAAGTTCCTGTATATTGCTTAAGAAATAGTATAACAATTTAAAGATAACATTAAAAGGAATCACCTATATTTATTATAAACGATAATTTTTACAATCTGAACGGCATCGGCGCGTCACGATAACATGTGGAACTGCCGTATCTCTATTCAAATATTCTAGATTTTCCACAGTAACGCCGCAAAATATTCTCCGCGTCGAAGAACCTCGGCTCGAAGAGCCACATTTAAAATTCCGACACCACACCTAATGTGTGTTGATACTCACAAGTTACACTACAGATTAATCTCACTCAGAAACAAGTACTTAAATTACAATAATGGATATGTATAAGTGTACATTGTCCAAAATATAGACAGTAAGTCAAAGGTAGATAATTATATGAACTACTCTAACGAAATATAAAATACAACATTAAATGTAATTTGTAATATCTAACGTTGACATTAAAACGTGAAATACGATCTTTCCCCTTTTCCTTGTTACATAGGATTCCGAAGTTACAAAAGAAGGAAGAAATCCTCTATCTCCTCCTTTCTTGAATAATCATAAAATGTCACGATACGAATGAAGAGGATCTATAAATTTATCAGTCAGAAGAAAAGATGCATGTCTGATGTATAATAATTAAATCAATTTTATTTCATAGCAACATCTCATTCAATAATATGAATGCTGACATCATGAATGCTGAAACGTTGATGCTCATTGGGTTTTCTTTTTTTGCCTTTCGATATTTGGCTAAACATCAAAATTAACATCAGTAGAACGAAGTTTTCCGTGATCTCGCGACAAGTGTCTATTCCCTCGTTGAACATTTATACGAATGATAACATTGTTGAGCATACTACTTTTATAACTTGTGTTAGAGGATCCGTGAGATATATCCATGATGATCCTATCTCGGTTGTCTCTTGTACGCATGTGTGTCGTAGTCCGTTTTACTTTGATCTCTTCGCACATCTCCGCGTGTATTCTAAATTCGGATAAAACAATTGATCTCTATTCTTACTTTTTTGCCAGGCGTTGCGGATGCTCGCTAACGCTGAATAAAATAGAACATACAATACACATGTACATACATACACACAATTATTTGGAAATTTGTATAAGTAAATTATTAATGTGTGTAATTATATTCCTTTGGTATCGGACATTTTATTAATTCGGGTCAATGTAGAATACAACATACTTGATACTATGCGCATCAAGTATTATTCATTCTTTTTTGCCGACCCGTCCTTCGCTGGGTCCTTAATAACTGCCTGCTTCTTATTTTCTACAAGTTGTGCCTCCATCTCCCCAGAGAAACCGAATTCGTTCACTCGGGTGTGATCGGTCTTGTATATCCATCTTTGATACAAAAATATGAAGAAAACAATATCGTCACGGAAGCAGCCGAGCCTGTACAACGTCGGCATCTTTATCACAAATGCAAAGATATCGTCGATAAATGTATTCAAGAATTTGTACGACAGCATACGCCATGGAAGGTGCGCGACACTCTTCAACTTATAATTGATAAACAACTGCGGCGTCATCATAATGAATCCGAAAGTCAACAGGAATCCGTACAACATACTGAGAATCCAAGAGTACCATCCCTTATGCTCCAAATACATTAAAGAATAAATCGCATATCCTCCCAGCAGAGGGTATAGTGCCCACGAGAGATACTTGAAGGCAAGTCTGTCATACTCTTTCGTAGAAGACTCCACGTACGATCCCTTGTCTTGGAATGATATCTTCGGAAAGATCCCGAGTATTCTCACTTTTCTATTGACGGTAATGTCTATAACTTTATTGATCTTCCACACCTCAATACACAGACCTATCGCGCAACTAATGCGCACAACCGTATTAGTCTCATTGTCCAGAACATAAAGGAGAACGACGAGAGACTGGAATACATTGAAAAATACAGAGCGCACCGACAAACCCTCCAAGGATTTTCGGTTGTTCCAGAATTGAATATCTGAAAAGTATAAGAGAATATTTCTTAGAATGTTGCAACTGTGCAATACGTATAAGATATTTTTATTATTTGTTAGAAATGGACGGTTTTTGAAGAACTTACCATTTTTAAATGCTAAAAATTCAAACACACTATGCAAAATAGATACAATTATAGTCAATCCAAGTAGATATGGATTCGTTTCAAGTAAGGTTTCCTTCAGAGTATCTTGATCGTTATCATCATCATCAGCTTCTCCTGTGAATAGATGATAAAACTTACTTATTATGATTTTCCAGTAAGAAGATTCTATGTCTAAATCTTCGCTATTTTTGAAACGTAACAAACCCATGAACGATGATGTCCATTTATTTCTAACAGACTGAGCTGCATATATTTGCCATTTAAACAATGAGAGTGGCTGGTAAGTCAAACTAAGCTCCAATTGCTCTATGGTATTATTTAACGGTTGATAGTCCCGCTGCATGTTCCAAAAATCATTTATATATAGTATTGGCTTGTAAAAATTTCCACCGGGTAAAAAATGTATATCTAAGAAAAGAACAATGTGGAGTGTTTTTGATGTCACAGGTTATGTATAAATATAATATATCTGTAAACATACATTCGTCCAATGGCTGTGGTACTTGACCATACATCCAATTGGTTTCATCAAACACTAAATTAATAGTTAAATTTGGATGCCAATGTGACACATATTCTTGATCCATTAGCTCAGCTTTCTGCAAAAATTTATGTGTTTAGCATACAATATGTAATTTTTAAATTCAAATAAGATATACATACCACTATCTCTTCCTTACTGGCTGTAGTTTCACCAGTTAATAAGTTGTGCTTCTTCTGATACCTAATTTTCTTAAATTTATTTAACATTTTTCTTGAGTAAGACATATAGTCACCAGCATAAACACTTTTGCCAGCTTTGGGATTCGGTGATTTTCCACTTTTCGTTATATATATGTGAAGGTAAATTGAACCATTTTGTTTTAATCGCTCAGAAGGGACAAATGTATGTTTGAGAAATCTGGATCCATCTCGATTCGGTCCACCATACCAATCTCCATAAACCAAACCTTCTTCGAACCAAATCAAAGACCGCGGATCATCAAACCTTTTGAAATTCTCAGATTCTGACAGATAAACACTAAGGTCAAATAATGTTCCATTCGAAAATATATTTATAGCTTGTAAGCGCACATCGCCAGTGTTGGGAGACTTGGGATTAGTATCAGATGAACGTCTAAAGAGGCTACTGATAAAATAAATTATAAGAGCTCGTATGATCAACGATTTTGTTATGGCAAAAAATGATTCTAAACGTGACTGTTGTGCTTTCTGCCTCTGGTCGTTATTTTCTACGTTTGCCTGCAAGAAATATCTCTGAATTATAATCAATA
The DNA here is from genome assembly GCA_901521435.1 of Crematogaster levior. Classification (NCBI taxonomy): domain Eukaryota; kingdom Metazoa; phylum Arthropoda; class Insecta; order Hymenoptera; family Formicidae; genus Crematogaster; species Crematogaster levior. The sequence continues at coordinate 291,454 of CABEGB010000994.1, forward strand.
CCTTGACATTAATTCAGTATGTTGATGTAACATAAGATCAGTAATTTATAAATAAATTTAAATATCTACTATATGTGACTGAGTAGTCGCGCAATCTTTCAATTCACTCATTAAAAAAGAAAAAAATATTATATAATTTAAAAGACGTTAATTAAATTCTCCGCGTTTTCATTCTTAAAACACATCCTTTACAGTACAACCATGAAAATGGAGATAAAAACGATAAACATAATATAACAAATTAACGCACGTCTGTCTCGTCGTTATTTTGTTCGGTTCTCGGAACTAGTTCACCGTTGGGCTGATTGTTATCCATATTTTCTGTAACATCTACTTCCGCGTTGTCACGATGATCTTCCCCAGTAACCACCATTTTTTCCGTCAGTGCTATCAGGTCACTGAGTCTCAAGTCCCGTCCTCATATATATGGACCACAGTATAATAGTATGTTCACTGTCGCCTCTTTGGTCGCGTTCAGCAGACGCAACTGTTGTACAACTGTTGAGTAATTCTTTTTAATGCGTCAACATGATTGGTCTAGATTTCGGGATCTAATAGAAAGGACCAATAATCACTGATCGCTCACTGATCTGCTCTGCTGCTGAACGCAGCCTTTGATCTTTTAATTCCGGATCCGTATTCCGCCATGATTTTGAACTAAAGCCGATGGCACACGATAATATTTTGTCTACTAGATTTCTTACAAGAACCAATAAGGATGCAGAATTTTAGATCAGGTGACTTAAAGCTTAATCCTAGTTGGCTCTTGTAAGTAGATAAATAGTGCTTTCCATTTAGCGACACAAGTCGACACAAGTATCATTCTATCTTTGTTATTTATGAATGTTAAAAAAAGATAGAATGATGCTTGTGTCGATTTATGTCACTAAATGGAAAGCACCAAAAATCGTATCGTGTGCCGCAAACTTAACTTCCAGCAGCACATCAATTGTTCAGGAAACCTAATATCATATATCATACGATTTGTCCATAGTATGATTCAGTTAATGGAAATAGCCCATAATATATCCTCAGTATATCAATCAAAATATAAAAATATAAAAAACTTTTTACATTGTTGTAACAACAAATGAATAATATTCAATTAATTTGTTGTATTTTATCTAGTAGTTGTACTTCTTACGTTGTACTTCTTAAGTTGTACTTCTTCTCTGTCATAGGCCTAGTTTCCACCGAAGTCTTCAATCTGATTCCACTTCAGGGGTGCGTTCAGAAACTTATTCCTCGGGGTAGGGGTTAACTTGTCCAGGAAACGTCACGTGACCACCTGGGTAAATATGGCAGTCGATGAAAAACGAAAAACTGCCCGAACGGTTAGGGTAAAGACTGAGGAAAAAAAATGACGGAAAATTTAAAAAAAATATATAATTATTGCTACTGCAATAGTTATGGGGACACAATTTATAAAAAATTGTGAATATTCAGAAACGTCTTCATCAGATAGTGAAATTGAAGAATTATTAAAGGTTAGTTATTGCAGTTTAAGGTTAATTACGTGTATTATTATTAGTTTGTATAAAATGTTTTATATTATAATATTTGTTTATTACAGAAGTTTGCTAAAAGAAAGAAGATACAGCGTATTGAGAGATATATTGAGAGAGTTGTATCAAATCATCAATTCCAATCTCACTTTCGAATTACACGTACTGCATTTGAAGTAATCCAACAGAAATGTTTTAATTATAGCATCATTGATGCTAACATACATAATATTTTCATCTGAAAAATGTAATCGTAAAATGTATAGAAAATAATTGTCTTGACGTTTTGACGTACATATTAAAGTAAGCTAGTTATTCATGCATAAAAGCTGGTAGCGGTGACATGACATAACCTCAATAATACATCAAACATCTTCGCATTTACACACACACATCATTTACATTCCAGAAAAGTTAATAAATAAACAAGACTAAAACTTGCTACAGATTATAAATTATGTCAAAATAATTAACTTGTAAATAAGAATACATGCGTTAATAAAAAGGATTAAACAATTTAAATAATTGCATTTACTTGTTTTATCTTGTAGAAGAACTTTTTCTTTTTTTGTGTCAAAAATCGGTGTTTTTTCCACACTTTCCACAACGCAGTGTGATAATTTATTTATTATAATTATTTTATTCATTGGGTAATTCTTCAGAGTAACTACAGCAGCACCAAATTCAATAAAATTTGGTATATTGACGTGTTTTTGCACGAAACTCACGAATCTGGCCGTAAAAATTGTCGCTCTGCTCTGCGAAGCGAGATATTAATAGTTAAAGTTCGCAACTCGCTAGGTTAAGAAACCTGTCATATCGACGATGCACGGACTAACTGAGCATGCGCAGTGACGAAACGCAGGTCAGCTGACCATGTAACGCGAAATAAGTCCGCGAAATTGAAAAAGAATACGAGGTCAATCGCGTGGAGGCAGTGTAAAATATACGCGTGGAAAGTTGCTAACCCATGTGGAACCGAATTTTTACTGGCCGCCACGCGTAGCCGCGCGCTTCGCGCGCGGATCAAAATTATAACTAACTCGCTGCGTGGAGGCGTAGCCAACAATGTAGAACTCGACTCTCTCACCGCCTCAACCCCCATCCCTCCCCCCCCGCTTTGCGGGGGGCGGGGGCGGGGGAGGCGGCGAACGCAGTAGAATAATCATATTGTACAAGTCACATCATATGTATACAAGTTATACTTGTACAAATTCAAATAAGCCTAACATTGTTGTTGCGAATTTCCTGCAAACTTTCATATGATTATTCTACTGCGTTCGCCGCCTCCCCCGCCCCCGCCCCCCGCGAAGCGGGGGGGGAGGGATGGGGGTTGAGGCGGTGAGAGAGTCGAATTCTACATTGTTGGCTACGCCTCCACGCACCGAGTTAGTTATAATTTTAATCCGCGCGCGAAGCGCGCGGCTACGCGTGGCGGCCAGTAAAAATTGGGTTCCACATGGGTTAGCAACTTTCCACGCGTATATTTTACACTGCCTCCACGCGATTGACCTCGTATCCTTTTTCAATTTCGCGGACTTATGACGTTCATGGTCAGCTGACCTGCGTTTCGTCACTGCGCATGCTCAGTCAGTCCGTGCATCGTCGATATGACAGGTTTCTTAACCTAGCGAGTCGCGAACTTTAACTATTAATATCTCGCTTCGCAGAGCAGAGCGACAATTTTTACGGCCAGATTCGTGAGTTTCGTGCAAAAACACGTCGATATACCAAATTTTATTGAATTTGGTACTGCTGTAGTTACTCTGAAGAATTACCATTCATTGTTTTATATGCACGTGAATACGCGCTTGAAAAATATACACTTGTGTGATTTGATGCACTGCGCAGGACAGGTAATCTTTCCCACACTCCCGAGTGAGGTACGTAGGGAACACTCTGGGAATTTTTCTCTTATGTTTTCGAACGTTGTTGGGAATAGGGAATGGGGAAAAAATGACGTTTATGAACGGGTTTGAGCCAGTGATGCAAACTTGCAGACGGAACAGCACGCCGAAGTAGGTGGTGGGGATAGGGTGGGGATGGTTTTCCGTGGGAATGCCATGCCAGCGCCGCTGGCACCCACGGAAAACCATCCCCACCCTATCCCCACCACCTACTTCGGCGTGCTGTTCCGTCTGCAAGTTTGCATCACTGGTTTGAGCGACCCCTACCCTGGGGAATAGGTTTCCGAACGCACCCCAGTGCAGAACAAATTTATTATGCTGTTTCCACTGGAAGTGAAATAAAAGTGAAGAAGATCGATATTTCAGTACAGCCAACTTAATTTTTGTTTTTAACACAGTAGAAAGTTCAATACAGTTTGACCATATATGTAATACTAATATATTGCTAGTTCCGTATTTTCGCAATGAGAGGATCGAGGCCCATAAAAGAGAGACGCACGAATTCCAAATATGGGCAGACGCTCAAGCCTCGTTATGCGCAGGCGCGTCTATTGAGTGAGTATGAGCGAGAGGCTAAGCATTAGAAAATGAGACGGAAAGAACACGAAAAGAGAAAACATTACCTGGTCGTGTCTGACTAACGCTGTTAACGCATGCGCACAAAGCAGCTGAAGCGTACTTGAGAGAGAGACTATAGATTTGTTCGCGTCGTTTGCCCCAACATGCTCCTACTCGCTCCAATACGCTCCAAACTATAGTATTACGTTACGTATACTATAGTTATAAATTGGAGCGTATTGGAGTGAGTAGGAGCATATTGGGATATTGCAACGCGAACAAACCCTATTATACGTCTGTACCGTAATGTTTGACCCTGAGGTCGGCACTCTTCTAGCCAAGGTCTGTAGATGGAGGAACGGACTAGGTAAGGTCGTCGCATCCACTTCACCGATTTGGCACGAAAATGGCGGTGACTGAGGCTCAGCAGGGAGTATTCGATTGTGTATTATGTTACTTGGGTGAAAATTATAAAAGTGAGCAAGTTATGTGATATACAATCGACCCTCTGATTAACCAAATAATGTAAATTTAAATACAAATTAATTGTCCTCGTTTTATGTATAGGTTATGTTAGGACGTGTTTAAAGGCCATCGCACACAACTTCCATAATTGTAAGCATAAGACGTAACGTAAGAATTAGCCAATGAATGAGCGTATAGACCAATGGAACCTTGACCTATACGCTCATTCATTGGCTAATTCTTACGTTACGTCTTATGCTTACAGTTATGGAAGTTGTGTGCGATGGCCTTTACTCTCTCACACAACTAATAGCTATATTAGTATACACCAACACAAACTCGCAGGTTCAAAAATGGCGGACCATGCGACGACCTTACCCAGTCCGTTCCTTCATCTACAGACCTTGCTTCTAGCAATATATTAGTATTACATATATAAGTTTGACCCAGTAAAAAGATTTAATTGGAATAATGAATGAAATTTTATTAAATTATTTGAACGTGTTAAATATAAGCCAGGTTATGTACAAATAAAGCTAGAATAGCCAATAAAAAAAAAGTATAGTTGGCATTACCTACTTTCGACTGTTTCCACCGGCTAAACTTTAGTGTCAATTCGCTCCCACTCCGATTATCTTGATGGATCAAAACGGGAGTGAAATGAGTTAATCTATCGCGTTTCCATCGACTCAAATTTGGTTCTACGCCGGATTAGGTGCTTCGGTGGAAACTAGGCCATTGACATAAAACTAAAGTCTGATGGTGCGATCCCATGAAGGTGCGATTTCATGGGCGTCAGTTGACGCGCGTCAAGAAGATTTTGTGACGTCATGCTGGTTTCA
>CABEGB010000995.1:0-75374 GCA_901521435.1 Crematogaster levior
GGAACCGTTAGGAGGACACCAATCTCCAACGGGCCAGGTGGGGGTCTGCCGAGTGCTCATTAAAATCTACCAACCGGTGCCTTGGCAGTCCCTGGGGGACGGGTGCTCCTGGTCAAACCGGGTGTTCTCGTGTCCGGTGCCCGGGCACGGGGATACTTCTGTGGGGACGGGAAGTGCCGGTCTCCCGGTGCCCAGACCAACCTCCACCAGTCCTGGGTGGGGAGGTGTGCCCGCGATTGGGGAAGCATGTCCCACTGGTCGGGGGACGTCTCTCACCCGCCCTCCCAACGGCTGGTGGGACGTGGTCCTGGCACGCGGGAGGATGGGGGACGGCCGGTGGGTGTCCTGAACCCATTGCTGGCCACCAGGCCGCCGGACGCACCTGAGTGTCAGCTGGGTGGCGGAGGGTCGGGGCGGGTCTGGGAGCATACCGCGTGACTCTGGCTCGAGGCTCCAGGGGCTGCCTCACTGATGTTTTCCGAGGTCGGGTCGAGCAGCCTGCAAGGCTCACCAGCCACAGTGCGTGTGTGAAAGCATGATGTATGCATGGGGTGCGGCCGGCCCCCTGGTGGATATTCCAGACTCAACCGGCGGGGGAGAAGAAATGGATCAGACGAGCAGAAGACGTCAGCACTCCTGACCCCGTGGGGAAGACGCGTATAACCAGGCATCCATGTCCCGGCAAAAATGCCTGAACCCACATGTTCAACGGGAAGACCGCCCGTTGTTCGGAGCCCAGCCTGGGTTGGCTGGCACCGGGCACGCATGGAGGGGCGCGGCGGCTACGTCCCCTCATACCACTGCTGGGGGTGATTTCCCAGCACCAGCCGAGCCCGAAGCTGAAGTATGTGCGCTGGATCGGTAGCGCTCACAATAGGGAGACGTGCAAAAACTGTGAGTGCATCATCTATGGAGCAGGCCTATCCTGTAACCCTTTTTATAGAGTCACCATGTGATAGATTAGCCATCTGACAAGCCGCCTTTGTTTCCAAAATGCAATAGGGTTTTTCTTTTCTATGGGGAAAGATGTTCTACTGGAGGTAAAACTCCCATGATGGGCGAACCGTCGTGAGCCTCCTACAATACATTAATACATGGGATACAACACAAACGAGCAATTATGACGAAACTGGCGATAGTATTGGTGAGGATATAACCTCAACATCGGGGCTGAGGTGGCTGTGCTTATGACCTGGAAGGTGAAAAAGAAGAGAGTGAGCAAGGTGGCAATAAGGTGCGACGATAAGGAGATGGGGTTCTTCCTATGTTGCCCCCAATGCGGGGTACGGAGATGCCTGGTTCTCTTCCACAAAAAGAAGAAGGTCAGAAATCGGAGTTCAACTGAGGTAGACTCATGACGTCTCGCAGGCTTCTTGTTAACAACGGCCTGCGTCGTCGACGTATCGATCAAGAAGAAAAGATAGGCCGCCCCGACCACCGATGAGTATATATTGGTCTTGGCGGAGTGTATGAGATTGTCAGTCAAATGAGAGAGGAGTAGCTAAGAAGACCCCCTGCTCACTGAGCTGAGAGGAGGTGATGGAGTCAGATCATGCGCTTTGTAAGGCAGCTGCTAGCCTATCGCTGATTAAGCTGCTAATGCAAAGGATGCCCTGGCAGCCAAGGAGAAGGGAAGCAAGGGAAACGAAGGCCTGAGAGCAGCTTAATGGCCTTCCGGGACTAAAGTCCCAGCACTAATTTGATATTGAGGAAAAAGTTCGCAGAATCTAAAGGGCACGCATGGGGAGGGTGCTCTCAAGGGTGCTGGGTGACTGACCAGGCTACCAGTCTCATTACAATGACCGATGAGGAAATCTCCAGGTTGTGGAAGGGGAGCAAATGACGACCTTAAGGTGTCGACTTCTCAAAAACAAAAAGCTGAGAGGCTGGAGAAAGTTTTGGAGGAATGTGAGGAAGGGGAAAAGGATTAAACAACCCTCCTCCCTGCTTGCTTGCTGCCCTCTGATAGGGGAGACAGTGAAAGAAGGGGACTCACCCCCAGCAGACCTCGGCTCAGCCTGAGGCCAAAGGAGAACTTTAAAGTATTTCGATGGTGAGGCTTGCAGCCCTCATTGACGCCAAATTCCTGTGGCTATTGAGGAGAGACTGCTCCCTGAGCAGCGCAGAAGGCCTCCCCTCAAAGGGACGGAAAAAGCTGGTCCCAGCCAAAGGATCACACATGCAGAAGTGGGTTTCTGCCTCAAGGCTGGTGGAAAGAGCCTTAAAAACCGACATTGCTCCAGGTAAGGCGCTACCTGTGTCGCCCCACCATGCCAAACCAGAGTGAATGACGGTGGTGAGGAGCAAAACGATAAGGCGAAGGAGGCCAAGCTGGGAAAGATTTGGCGCCAATAGGGCAGTCCCTAAAAGCCAACGCACAAGGGTGGCACTGGGTCTGTCACCTGTTGGTGGGGCAGAGGTCCCAATAAGCGGGGGAGGGAACAGACATCCGGCGGAGGAACAAAAAGCAGTGTGTGTTATTGTCCCACGCCAAGATCTGGTGGCGATAGCATTAACCCCTCGTGGCGTGAGGGCTAACGAGTGGAGGTGGCCACACCGAAGAGGCGCCGAAGGGTACATGCCCGGGGACATTACTACATTGGCCATGTACGCCCCAAGGTTGCCGCCACTGGGGGCCATTATATTAGAAAAATGGGGAACGGAGCGGAGAAGAAGCTGACCAGCTAGCCGACAGCTTCGGTTTGGTTTAGTAAACTGAAACACTGAAAACCACCTGCTTTCAGAACTGGTGGCTTAGTGACTGGATGAGTCGGTGACCCGGAGGACCGCTGGTGCAGCTGCAACGCGGCACCGTGTGTCGGCGAGACAGTTGTGAGGAGAACATAATAGCTCCAGGCTTGCAGTGTTTGACCAGGTGCCCCGGGAAAGAGTGGCTGCCAGGAACTGGCGGGGACGGGACGCGTTGCTGCAGTTGGGTGGAATGGCCAGAGTCGAGGCACTCATGCCCCGCCCGCTGCAGTGCTTCCACAAATAGGCAATACACGAGGCAGAAAAAGCACAACTCACTGATAGGGGGACAGGTGCTAATGGTGCACAACAGGGCACCGCGGGGGTTGCCTGAAAAGCCTGAGCAGCCCCCTTTGCAAGGATCTGTCGGGACACATGGCCAAGGGCCCTTCCGGTGCCCCTGCTGCAAAGAAAAGATCGGCCTCGGCGGGGACTAAGAAACCTAAGGCCAAGCCTGAGAGCCCGGAGATAAGGAGAGAGGCTCAAACCCTGGAGGCAACCTGCCGCAAAGGGAGAAGAGAGCATGGCGCGGCGGAGACTTCGACTGCCTCGAAGGAAAATACCAAGGTGACGGATGGGGACATCGGTCAGCCTCTCCCCCGTCCGAAAAATGAAGGAGAGATCCGGCTGGAGGAGGCGATGGGATTGTGGGGGAGTAATGCCCCACGGTCCATCAACTTGCAGAACATAAACCACTCACACAGGCGCGACCTGGTGCAGGCCCTGGCGGAGTGGGCGGGGGCCAGGCTGGTTTAATGTAGAGCCACCACGTCCCCGAAGACCGATCTGACTGGCTTTGGGGACTCGGTCGCTCTGTCGCGATTATTAGTGTTGCTGCTGGTGATTCTCCAGCTCATAAGCAGGGGAGAGGGTCAGTGGCAAACTGGGGGAATTGGTCAGGTCGGGGTGCATTTTCACCCAACAAGAGTCTCGCCCAGTTGAAGCTGTTCTGGACCTGGGTGGCGGCTGAGACACATGTCACCTGGACGGCAGCATGGTTGCAGAATCCAACCAAAGTCGGCGCTTGGGGGATCCCCCGCAGACCAACGCCATGGTGAGACCTGGCGAGTTGGGCAGCGGAGCTGGGCCTCACAATATTAACAGAGGTCAGTTTCAGACGTGCGCGTGCGCAGCGGGGGTCAATATTGATGCACTTTGCCTCTCTCGGCTGTCGCGCGCCAAAGTGAGGAAGTGGTGGGTCGAGGAGGAGGAGACGCTGTCTGACCATAACATAACAGAACGCCCCGCCTGAGCTCCCGGGACCTCGCCAACGCTGCCCAGGGGGCACACCCGACACCCCGGTGGACGCTCAGGCAATGGATATGATGTCTCAGTGGTAGCCTCCATCGCAACTGCTTGGCCTGAACATCGACAGGCACGGGGACATTAGAGGCGGCCTGGCTCAAGTGAGACGACGCAGATCTGGTGATGCCATATGCCGGCCAGGCTGGCACAACCTCGTCGCCAGGTGTACCAGGAGCACGAGCGAGATCAAGAAGTGATCTGAATGTGTGAGGTTTTGACGCCAGTGAAGACCAGGTAATGCCGCAGAAGACGCGGCGATCCTGGGCGGTGGAGGCAACTTTGTACGTCGCATGTAACAGCAAAGATCTCGCAAAGCGCCATTAGGGGGACGCCAAGACCTGGAGCAGAACCATAGAGACCTCAACAAAGATCTGTGGGGAGCGCCTGCATAGGTTGGTGCGGAATAAACTCACCATGGGCGCCTCCCCCACACAGAGGGCCTTCCCTCGATTCCTGGGAGGTATTTCTCTTCCCTGGCTGAAGGGAGACAGCCCTCTCCAGAAGTTTGGGAGAGGTCGGCGCCAACAGCGTCGCACAAGGAGGAGGCCTCTCCTGCCCCGGGGGTTCCCCGAGAGAGGTGGCCGGGGCCACTGGGTGGGATGGGGCAAAATACTGCCTCCCTGGTCCTGACGGAATCCCTCGGCCGAGCTGGGGTCCTGGCACTGAGCGTTCCCAGGGGAGCATCAGAGCCTTGTTTGACAGTGTTCGAGCTGTACAATTTCATGATTGAGCCAGCTTGTCCTGCTAAAGAAGCTGCAGGTGACGCCCAGACCAAATGTCATGTAATACTGCCCGATATGTCTGTTAAAATGAGGCGGCAAGCAAGTTTCTCTGAACGTCATGGCAGGCCAAATGCCCACAGACACCTTTCTGAGGCCCCTGACTTATGGACTGCCAATTTGGGTTCCAGAGAACTGTCTACCATGGACGCCATTGCTGCGTGCGGCCCTTCTCGGGAGGCTATCTCCTTGTGGGTGGGGTGGCGTTGGGGGTACCTTGCATCTCCAACGCCTTTTAACTCTCACCCTGGGAGAGATATTAGGGGGCAATTGGCTGCCACCATAGAGTGCCTCTACTTGCAGTCCGTCATTTGACCACCAGAATAGGAATATTACATATTGCCGGGCGGCATGGCACCCACACGAAGAGCGATGGAGATACAGGGGTTTGTCTTAGGTCACCTGTGGGAACGGGGTACGGATTAATTTCTGTGGGGATTTCTCCCCTGGGCACTAATCTTGTGTGTTAAGGTGGATGACACTGTCTGTAGTCTCCATGGGGAGAACTGGGGGAGGTGCCGCGTATGTCAATGGCTACGACCTCAGGGAGAAGGAAGGATCCGAATGATGGGTCTGGCGTGGCGGTCGAAAAAGACAGAAGCTGTGGTTGGTTTCATGGACCATGAAAAAGACCGCAGTTCTCCCTGACACCACATTCTTCGGATAGAGGGAGGCCCTGCCTGGAGGTAGGGGCGCATGACAAAGTACTCAGGCCCTCACCCTCGATCAAATGGTCGTTCCAAGCGATCATTTCTGCCCAATTGGTCCCCCTGCCTTAAGGAGGTGACGACTTCGGTCGCCTCCCCAGAACCTAGGGGGACCAAGAGATGGTTGTCACCCATGCGGCGGTGATCGGCTCATAGCTCCTGCAATGGTGCCCCTGCTTGGCACAAGGAGCTGGGGCCAGTGGCCCTCGTCGCTGACTGTGCCAAGGCCAGAGGGTTCAGCGCTCAGCCTCTGCCTTCAGGATAGCCAGGGTACCGCACCAAGTCGCATTGAGGCGGCGTTGGTACCGGACAAGTTACCATGGGTGTACCAGGTCGAGTTCGCGCAAGCTGTATGAGTGGCGAGCGCGGCTCCGGGCTGAAGGTACCGGCCAGTACCAAGCGGGCGGTCAAGATTGCGGGCGACCAATCTGTGTTAACGCACGAAAAATGGAATGCAGATTTGCAGAAAGTGCAATAGACTGGTGGTGTGCGCTGCTCTGGTGCGATCCGTCTTGTACTTCAAAGCGGATGGATCACCACACACGGTGATTTTGATGAGGTAGGCTGGTGATACTCTCAGGTCATGGGTAAGCTTTGGGGGAGCATTCGCACCATAGAGCCAAAAGGGAGAGCACCACCAGGTGTCATCATTGTACGGAGGCCTACGATTTGATTGGCGCAGACACGTTGAGTCCTGCCCATGGGCAAGAACGGCCGCGTCCTTGGCGGAAATTTTAAGAGAAGAAAGGAGGATGAAAGAGGAGTGGATGATCCAGGGAAGACCTTCTCGCCGGCCATCGTGAAAACGATGGTCAGATGAGAGGGCATGGTGAGAGAATTTTCCTGGCGAGGATGTTGTCTCGCGAAGGAGAGGCGAAAGTGATGAACCTGACGCCGATCCTGCCGCCAAAGAGGGGAGGCAGAGGAGGAGTGACGACATGGTCGCCTCTCTCTCGCGAATCGCCAGCACATCCCCTCCTCATGAGACGTGCGGCCATGCGCGTGGGGCACTTCTGCCACGCCAGGCGTCTGGAGTGGGGGCAAGGCTCACCGGTGGTCTGGCACCAGTCGGGGTCGGGGGTGGGGGAGGAGGCAACACAAGGCGCTAATCCCTCTCCTGCCCCCTCTTCAGAGAAGGAGTCTTCTTCTCTTGCATCGTTCTCACTGCTCAACCTCTTCAGGAGGGGAGGAGGGGTGGGAGGGGAGGGACGTGTTGGGGACACCAGTATGTTGGCTGTTTCCCGGGGTCCCCCAACAACACGAGGAGGGCTTTTCACTGTAGGGTTTCAGCTTGTAAGAGTTCCATAACCTGCCCTCCCCTGAGGAGATGGGTATCCAAGAGGATTTTCCTACGTTAAAGAAAAAGGTTTCAACGCCACCCGGGCTATGGACTGTCAGTTGGTTTCCGAGAGGCTGCCCACTGTCGACGCGATAAAGCGCAGGCCCTCTCGGATGAGGAAATTTGGGGGTGGCGTTAAAACCTTGACACCTCCTGAACGCTCACCTCTCCCCTGGGAGTGCATTAGGGGGCACTGCAGGTCATAAGGTGCCCCCATCTGGGTGGCCCCGTCGTCTCTGACTTGTCAGAGAGAGGATGATCATATATACTGGGCGGTATGCAGAAAATCTCCTCACCAGCACGAGGGAGTTCCACAGGGGGTTTGTCTTGTGACTGCTCCTGTGGAACGTGGGCACGACTGGTTCTCAGTGGGGATTTTCCTGGGCGGAGCCTTAGCACATTTATCGCTTTATCGTCCTGTGGGACAATTGAGGCACATGGCTCTGCGGTGGTGGCAAACGACTGGTGGGTGCGCGCTGGGATCCGGGATGTTGGTTGTCTGAGGGCGGCAGGTCGAAAACACCGATGGTTTCACGGCCAAGGAAGACCGCCACCGGATGTCCAACATCCGATCGAGTGGATCCGCCTGAGGTGGGGCTATCAAATACTTGAAGCTCACCCCTGACAGCAGGTGGTCGTTTCGCGTTTTGCCCAATCCGCCGGCCCTGTCCAGGGGGAGGTGATAAACTGACGCCTCCTCTCCGAACCTGGGGCTCAGGGGATGGTTGTCGCCTGCCTCACGCGGCGGTAATCGGGTTCATCGCCTGTTGCGCCCGTCTGGCACGAGGAACTGCTGGCCGGCCCGGGGCTGACCGCCGATGTCGGCGGTCCAGCGCGTTCGCTGGCCCCCATTGCCAGGGTACCCGCACCGCATTGGAGGCGGCGCTTGCGTTGGCCGTGGTCACGGAGAGCCGGAGTCCGCCTCTGTAATAAAAGCCGAGGGTGTCTGGCCGGCACCCAGGGCAGTGATGATCGCGGCGACCAACTGGAGGCAGCGCAACGCTCCAGTGCGGAGGAAGAGTTGCGCCACTGCAACAGGGGGATCAGGCGCGCGCGTTGTCGGTGCGATCCGTCCCACTTCTTCAGGAATGGGATGGTCGCACCACGGCGATCATTCTTAGATTTGGTGCAGGTCCCTTCCCGGGCACATACGTCAGAGCACCACAGAAAGAAGGCTGGAAAGCGCACCACCCGTTGCCACCATTGCGCGACCTGACGGACACGGCGCAGCACACGCTGGAGATCCCGCCCATGTGGGCTGACAGCGCCGTCCCGGAAGGAAACATTGAGAGCACCGCAAGCGTGTTAGGCGGAGGAGTTGTGTCCCCGGCAGGCATGGCCGGGGAAGATATTGTTGTTTTGAGGAGAATGCTGGGGAGAGAGAGGACCTCCCCCTGCTGCCCAATGTAAAGCTGATGGTCGGAGAGAGCGAGGTCATGGGCGTGACCTCCTTCTCTGCGAGATGTCGTCTCAGAAGGAGGCTAAGAAAGGATCGGGAGTGGGACCCCTGACGCCGATCCCTGCCAAAGCTGAAAGAGGGGGAAGAGGAGGCGACACCACGCATGCCTCCTGAATCGCCAAAGATCTCTCACTCACACACGACGGCCGGGCAAGGGTGGCACTTCACGGCCACTGTATGTCTGGAGTGGGAGGGGCGACCTCCCGCTGGGGTGGTCTCAAGGTGCCCCAGCTGGGCCTGGGGGCGGGGGAGGCGCTGTTGCTGTTAATCCTCCTCCGCCCCCTCCCTCGAGAAGGGTTCCTCCCCTTGCAGACTGTTCTGCCTCCCAACCTCGGGAGGAGAAGGGGCAGTGGGGGAGGGACGACAGTAACGGGGGACCACTGCAGTATGCTACTGCGTTCCTTCGGGTCCCCCAGAAGTGCAATGAGGAGGCCACTGTAGGTTTTATTTGGTGTTGAGTCCGACATACCCCTCCTGGGAGAGAGGGGTATCCATGAGATTTCCTGGCCAAGCAAAAAGGTTTCTAACGCGCCACAGGTGTACTGGTGGTCGAGGAGATCGCGGGTCTGAGGGTGATCTGTGTGTAAGGACTTGCAGGCACACCAGGCATTGTTGCAGAAAACGCGGGCGATGCCTCGATGGAGGCTTCCTGTATGAGTCACACGTAGCTGCGAAGAGACCTCTGCAGGGAGCCACAGGGATGCCAAGACCCGCGCTTGGAGGAATTGTCGAGGCTCGATAAAGACATCCATGGGGGCGCCCATAGTTGGTGCGAACAGGTCTCCGCCTGCGGGCGCCCCCTGGCTCACCGAGAGTCTCCCCTGACTCCTGGGGGAGGTGGTGCCTTTCCTCGGCTGAGGGGAGGGGATGACTTCTCTCGGGAAGCTTAGAGAGGCCGACGTCACTGGCGTCGCAACATGCGAGAGGCCCTCCGTTCCGGGGTCTCTCAAGCGGAGCTGGCCGTCAGGATGGGGCCACACAGGCCCCCTGCCCGGACGGGATCCCCGCCGCGTGTGGGTCTTGGCGTTGAGCGTTCTCGGGACCAGCTCAGGGTCCTGTTTGACAGGTGCCTCTGAGCCGGGCCTGCCCCCGTGCCTGGAAAGCTGCGCGCGGCTGTCCTGGCGAAGAAGGCAGGCTGCCCGCAGAATCCCTCGTCTGCATACCGCCTGATATGCTTGCTGATGAGGCGGGTGGGGCTCCTCTAGAAAGTGATTATGGCTGCCTGCCTGCAAGCATCTTCTGCCTGGTCCAATATGGACTGTTTCAGCTTCTGGTTTTGAGAGTACTGCTCCACTGTCGACGATAAAGGTGAGGCTTCCTTCTGATGAGGCAGTCTCCTGGGGAGGGCGTTGGGGGTGTCCTTGAGCCCAACGCCTTTGCACTCCCCTCCCCCTGGAGTGCATGGGGGCAATTGCGGTATCATAAGGTGCCTCCCCCATCTGCGGGTCCGTCGTCCCGGGACCTGAGAGAGGATGGTCATATATACCGGGCATTGGTACACCAAAGTTGTGGAGGTAGGTTCCACGGGGTCGGTCTTGGGACCGCTCCTGTGGAACGTGGGGTACGACTGGGTTCTGCGGGGATTTCTCCCCCGGGGCGCGAGCCTCGTGTGTTACGCCGATGACACGTTTATCGTGTCCCGTGGGGAGAATTGGGAGGCAGCCGCGCGGCTCGCGGTGGTGGCAACGACTTTGGTGGTGCGTCGGATCCGGATGCTGGGTCTGAAGGTGGCGGTCGAAAAGACCGAGGCCATTTGGTTTCATGGGCCAAGGAAAAGACCGCCGCCGGATGTCCACATCCGGATCGAGGGAGTCCGCCTGAGGGTGGGGAGCAGTATCAAATACTTAGGCCTCACCCTCGACAGCAGGTGGTCGTTCCGCGATCATTTTGCCCAACTGGCCCCCCGTCTCAGGGGGGAGGTGATTAATTTCGGTCGCCTCCTCCCGAATTTAAGGGGGCCTAGGGATGGTTGTCGCCGCTTCTATGCGGCGGTAATCGGGTCTATCGCCCTTTACGGTGCTCCCGTCTGGCACGAGGAATTGTGGGCCAGCTCCGGGGCGCTGGCCGCCATGTCGGCGGTCCAGCGTTCGCTGGCCCTCAGGATTGCCAGGGGGTACCGCACCGTCGCATTGGAGGCGGCGCTGGTGCTGGCCGGGCAACTTCCCTGGAAGTACCAGGCCGGAGTCCGCGCCTCTCTGTACGAGTGGAGAGTGCGGCTCCGTGCCGAGGGTGTCCGGCCGGCACCCAGGGCAGTGATGATCGCGGGCGACCAACTGAGACAGCGCGCAATCACCCAGTGGAGGGAGGAGTTGCACCATTGCAACAGGGGATTGCGCGTTGTCGGTGCGATCCGTCCCATTCTTCAGGAGTGGATGGGTCGCGCACATGGCGGACTGACCTTCAGATTGGTGCAGGTCCTCTCCGGGCATGGTTGCTTCGGGGAGTACCTGCACCACAAGGCGAGAAGGGAACGCACCACCCGTTGCCACCATTGTGCGGACCTGACGGACACGGCGCAGCACACGCTGGAGTCCTGCCCAGCGTGGGCTAGACAGCGCCGTGTCCTAAAGGAAACATTAAGAGAGGAACACCGCAAGTGTGTTAGGCGGAGAGGAGCGGTCCCCGGCGGTGTGGCCGGGGAGCATAGTGATGTTTTGGAAGATTCCGGGGGGGAGGACCTCTCGCTGTCGGCCGTCGTTAAGCTGATGGTCGAGAGCGAGAGGTCATGGGGCGCGGTAACCTCCTTCTGCGAGGATGTCGTCTCGCAGAAGGAGGAGGCAGAAAGGGATCGGGAGCGGGACCTCGACGCCGATCCCTGCCGCCGAAAGAGGGGGGGGCAGAGGAGGCGACAATACGGTCGCCTCCTCTAAATCGCCAGCATGGAGCGATCCCCCACCTCTCCACACGAGACGCGGCCGGCAAGTGCGGGGGCACTTGCCGGCCACTAGGCGTCTCGGAGTGGGGGGGCGACCTTGCTAGGTGGTCCGGCAGGGTCGCCCCAGTCGGGGTCGGGGGTGTGGGGGGGGGAGGCGCGCGCTTATGCGTTAATCCCTCCCTCCGCCCCCTCTTTAGAGAAGGGTCTCTCCTCCTCTTGCATCGTTCTGCCTCCCAGTCCCTTCGTGGGAGGGAGGAGGGGTGCAAGGAGGGGGAGGGACACTGTGTACTGGGGGACACCGGTAGTATGCTACCGCGTTCCCGGGGTCCCCCAACGCACGAGGAGGGCCACCGTAGGGTTTTAGCCGGTAAGAGTCCGGCATAACCTTCTCCCTTCCCCGGGGAAACGAGTATCCATGAGGATTTCCCTACGTTAAAAAAAAAAAGGTTTCTAACGCCAACCCGGAGTCTGACCTCCCCCAGGGAGAGGGACCCTTCCTTTTTAGGGGAAGCAATCCCTCTCCCACGAGAGGTTCCGCCGGGTCCCCGAGGGCCAGGCAATTCCTGGTCCAAGTAAAAATAGGGGGCCCGGCGGTGTAATGCTCCCTCACAGGAGTTATACTCTCTCACAGGAGTTTGTTTCTTACCGGGGGAGGTCTCCCTAGGAGATGCTCCCCCGGTCTTTCCTTCACTTGGAGGACTGCGCGAAGAGGGCGCGGGGTTCTACCATCAGGGGTGTATGCACCCCTGGGTGTTCCCTGCGCCCGTCCTCCCTCACAGGAGGTTCTTGGGGTCGAGGTCCTCGTAAGTGGTTGGGCTAGGTTTCCTACGCCTAACTCAACCCGGAGTCTGACCTCTCCCAGGGAGAGGGACCCTCCCTTCTTAGGGGAGGCAATCCCTCTCCCACGAGAGGTTCTAAAACCGGGAGAGGGTACTCTCCCGACGGGGGCTAGCCGAGAGCGGGGGCTCTCGGCTGACCTGTCCCCCATTACGGGTGATGGGGGTTGTTGGAGCCCAACTCCCCCCCGACTTTCAGTTACAAGTAGAGGCCCTGCTAATACGGGCCGGCCCGGGGGAGGGGGGAAAGTATGCCATTGGGTGATCCCCCCCCTCCCCCTGTCAGGGCACGCGAGGCTATCCCGGTGAGGTTTTAGTGGGTATGCCGGCTAGGTTAGGTTCTTTCTGCCTAGCCGGAGACTCCCACATAGCCCTTGGGGTTCCCCCGGGCTCCAAGGGTATCCTTAACGGATTTCCTCATCGATAAAAAAAAAAAGTCGAGGTCGGGGGGGCGACTGGAGGGAGGTGCGCCAGCACTAAACTTTCCCCTCGCCCCTTCTTAGAGGAAGGTTCCTCCTTCTCCCTCACCGACCTCCCTTCCCTTTGGGGGAGGGGAGGGGTGTGAGGAGGGGGGACATTGTGCGTTGGGGACACCGGTTGTGTGCTGTAGCGTTCCCGGGGTCCCCCAATACGCACGAGAAGGGCCACCGTGTGGTTTTAGCCGGTAAGAGTCCGGCATAACCCGTTCTCCCTCCCGGGGGACGGGTATCCATGAGGATTTCCACACGTTAAAAAAAAAAAAAAGGTTCATAAAATGGCCTCTCCGACGGTGTGCCACCTTGTCGTGGTGGAAAGGCACTGTCCCGAAGCTTCGGATAATCCGGGGTGGAGAGATGGCTAAGAGCACACCTCTCGGGCAGGGTGCATGTACCGCATGCATTCCTGGATGCTAGACGGGCGGTCTAGACTCGCCAGCGTAGATGTGACGGTCACGGTCGAGGAGCCAGCTAACCGGCTGGACGGGTAGACCGGGGACTGCCGGTCCTTAAGCCGTCACGCGCCTTGTGGGGATGGATCTCTCTGAAGGGATCGTGCGACCAAGGGCGACTAGCGCCCTTCCGTGATGGAAACGGACCCACCGGAGGGGGACGGATCTCGCGCTCTGAGCGTGGCATCCGGAACCTGAAGGATGGATGACCGCTCCTATCCTCGGATGGGAGCTTGGGGGACGGCTTCTTGGGAGTGCGTAGCTCTTCGAAGTGGCGGTACACTCCCGGGACGGTCGCTCCTCCGTTAGATAGCTATAAAACTCCCACCGTGGGAGTCGGGTAGGACGACTTAGCCTCCCCCTCTACGGGGGGTGGAAAAGTCGGTGGCAAGGGGTTGTGGTTTCCCTTTGGATAAAAATAATCGAAACCATACCGCGGCGGGCGAAACACGGCGATGTCTGGTGGAAGGACGTATGTCCCGATGTCAGACATTGTACGGACAGGGGTACGCCTTTCCCCTCGTATAAAAACGCGGAGGCGGAAACGGTTCGGTACGGGGTGTTGATCGACAAAGTTCGAGTTGTCGATAACACCCTGTAGCTTATATCCCCACGATCAATTCGGGGATTCGGGTAGGTCTCCCACGTGGGAAAGGCAGAGTTGGCTACTCGCCCTGGGTAAATTCCGGAGTGGTCGCGAAAAGACGGCGATGTCTGGTGGAAGGACACTAGTCCTGATGTCAGACATCGTACGGACAGGGGTACGTCTTTCCCCTCGTATAAAAACGCGGAGGCGGAAACGGGCAGGCGGCGATGCATGGGGGAAGAACCTAGCTCTGACGTCATGCATCGTACAAGCAGGGGTACGCCTCTCCCTCGCATAAAAACGCGGAGGCGGTAACGGTGCAGTCTGTTCATCTGCAAGGATAACGGACTGGCGGTAGAATGGCTTGCTGACGGCACAAGGCCCGAGGCAACTCATACCCGAACAGGGGTTCGCTTTCCCCCTGTATAAATTCCGGAAACGAGCGAGGCCGGGAGTTCATCTGTTTTCAGATAACACCGGCACAAATGGCGTGGCCTGACGCTAGGAGGCAACGCGCTCGGAGTGAGTGGTTGGTCCCACTGCTGGCGTCCACAGCGGGATAATGGCACTCATCTCATCCTATCGTGGGATGAGGCCCCTAATGGTCCTCGGGTCCTAGGATGGTTGGACCCGTTGGCCGCATACGGGGGGACTGCTCCGAGTAGCGGGCTGAATGGCAACACAGGCGTCCGTCTAGTGGGGGTTTCTGTCTCACCGCACTATAAATATTCGGAGACAGACACGCGATTATAAGTTTTGTCCCTGGTAGGGGGGACCTGGGATGAGGGCCTCCCCTTTCGAGAAAACTGACCCAATCTCTGACCCACGGGTAACCGTGTGGTCCCCCTCGAATTGGCGCCACCTTGTCGTGGTGAGGGGGCTTAAGAAGGGCCTCCTTTGATCCGTCGGGACAGTGATGGATGGCATTGCCACCATCTCTGGCTCGGCGGGGAGGAGTCCCTCCGACTAAGAGCGCCAACGGGTTTTGGTCGGGTGTTCCCGACCATCGGGGTCTCCTCCGCGTCCGGTGTTCCGGACACGTGGGGCGCCCTAGTGGGGGGGGAGGGGAGGCTCCACCTCTCATCCCAAACGGCTGCGGGATGTAGTCCCGTAGTACGCGGGATGGAGATTGAGCGACGGTGGTGTCCCGGAACTCCCGGGCCCACCGGGCTGGGTCGTTCCAGGCCGCTTGAACATATTCCGAGGTCGGGGCTGGATGGCGGAGGGAGTTTCTGGCTTGGGCAGGGCGGGCTCGTGAGGTTTTTACCAGCCGCCCTAGGAGAAGGAAAATTCCGAAATCAAACCACCTTTTTCTTGAAATCATGGATATGTCAAATTCAAGGAACATAAACGTACCGGCCCAGAGTGAACGGACACTCAGGGCCCGGCTTGGGGGGGATATTGTCCCGGTTCCCCCCCTGTCGTCATCCAACGACGGGCTATCCGCGACGTGCACCGCAGGGGACACATGCCTCTGCGAAGGGGTTAAGCCCAGTTGTAGTTTCAGTGGAGAGGATACCCTTGACATCTATCGAGGGTGTCACATTTGCGGCGCTTGCCGCAAAAAGAAGAAAGGAGGAGGGCCATGTGACGGATGACGAGAGCGGCGCTTTCTCTCTTGAGTACGTCCCCCCCGCATCGTCATCGCGGGGTGCAGAGAGGCCTGGCCCTCTCTCTCAGAAGAAAAAGCGGAAGGCCACGCAGGAGACAGCAGCAGGATCTGAGGACGATTCAGATGCCTCGTTGGTCTCTGTAGCCACTACGGCCTCGATGCCATTGATGCCATCGATGGCATCGAGTGCAAAGAAGAAGAAAGGCCACTGGGGAGTATGTCGACCTCGCGGCTGCGTTGATGGAGGCCAAGCGGCAGGAGAGGGAGCTCCTCCGCTTGCAAGCTGAAAGGGAGATTGCTGAGACGGCGATGGAGGCCAGGCGAGCAAGGTCTGTTGGCCTGAACGCTTCCATGGATGACGAAGGAGCTGCCAGAGAGAGACCTGAGAAAGCGGGTCTGCAGACCCTGCATGATCAGGTGCAGACCGACTTAAAGGTCGTACGAAATGTGGCGGCAAAGTCGAAGAATCTCAAGGGCCCGTTCGTACGTGACCTGAGAGAGGCGGCGACTTCAATCGCAGGGGTCGTCGACAGACTCGTGTTGACGACGAGGGGTGAGAAAGTCACCCGCCTGGAGAAGGAGAATATCTCCCTGAGGCGGGAATTAAACGCCCTCAAAAAACATATGGGTGCCATGGAGAAGTCTCTGGAAGACATGCGGAAGGAGCGAGCGGGGCCAACATCGTCATGGTCATCCCTTTCCCCTCCTCCCGGTAGAATGAAGATTCTCGATAACAAGGGAATGCTACCCCCTTCTGAACAACGGCCTCTTGCGAGCCAGCGAGAGGCCAGACGATCGGGGCCCCGACCGGAGGCAGCCGATCCGCCTCTGGGAGGGGACTGTACGGACAGATTGGCGCGAGCCATCCTGACACAGGTTGGCGAAATGATTGGCGCACGCTTTGCCGCCATTGAGGGGAGGCTGCTGCCAGAGCAGCGATTGAGGCCTCCCCTCAAAGCCGACAGAAAGCCGGGCTCAACAAGGAGGCCACGTACGCGAGCGTGGCCGCCTCTAAGGGCAAAGCCAAGCAGCCCAAAAAATTGAGCGCTGCTGCAGTGGGTGCCTCCTTCTCTGCTGCCCCGTCTGTCACTAAAGGTAGTGAGTGGACGATGGTCCAAAGCAAGAAGAAGAAAAAGAGAGAAGGTAAAATTAGTAAAACCAGTACCAGTAGAGCCGCTTCTGGGAGACCTCCACCCAGGAGTGCCGCTGGTTCCGCGCCTACCAGCAAGGTGAAGGGAGGTTCCCCGGTGAAGCCGGGAAATCAGGCACCGGCAGGGGCCAAAAGGGCAAAGAAAGTCCGCCCGCCGAGGTCTGCGACGGTAATCCTGACCCCTGTGGCGGAGGGGCTCACGCGGGCAGAGGTCATGGCCGAGGCGCGCAGAAAGGTGCGCCTCGAGGACTTGGGGATAGATCGTGTGCGCCCCAAAATCGCCGCCACAGGGGCCATAATCCTGGAGATCCCAGGAGAACGGAGCGCCGAAAAGGCCGACCCACCAGTTGGCGAACAAACTTCGGTCGGCCTTCGATGGCAAAGATGTCCGGGTTGTCCACTAAGTTCGCGGAATTGCGGCTTAGTGGGCTGGACGAATCTGTGACCAAGGAGGACCTCGTCGGTGCGGTTGCAAATGCGGGCGGCTGCACCGGCGAGGACGTGAGGTCCGGAGAAGTTCGCTGGAGCCCCAGGGGACTCGGTAGCGCCTGGATTAGATGCCCCGCGGTGGCCGCGGAAAAAACTAGCGGATGCGGGTCGCGTTGCGGTCGGGTGGGTGTTGGCCAGAGTTGAAGTGTTGGCCCCCCGCCCATTGCAATGTTTCCGCTGTTTGGAGAAGGGCCACACTAGGGCACGGTGCACTGCCCCCATTGATAGGGGGGACCGATGTGGCCAACCGGGGCACACGGCGGGGGGCTGCTCGGCGAAACCCGAGTGCCCCCTCTGCCGGGACCTGGGGCGTCCGTCGGGGCACAGGTTAGGTGCCCCGTCCTGTGCTCCTGCGAAGAAGGGTAAAGTAACCCTGGCGGGGGCCAAGGAATCGACGGTTGCCGTGAGGAAAGCACCAGCCGTGCCTGGGAGTTCCAGGGGCAAGGGGGAAACCACAACTCAGGTCACCCGAGCTGCGGATCGAGTGGCAACCCAGGTGACCGAGCTGGCACCTAAGCCGCGTAGAGAGCGGATAACCGATGCGGCCGAGATCACGGCCGCACCAAAACAAGATGCGGAGATGACGGATGTGGGGGACAGGGCGTCGAGTCAGACGACGCCCCTCTCCCTGTCCGATGAAAATGTGGAGGTTCCGCCGGAGGAGGCGATGGACGTCTGTGGGGAATAATGGCCCCCACGGTCCATCGTCTCCTACAGGCGAATATCAACCACTCCGCCAGGGCGCAGGACCTGCTTATGCAGGCCCTGGCGGAGTGGCAAATAGGGTTGGCTATCGTGGCAGAGCCATACCGCGTCCTCGAAGACCGTTCTGACTGGCTCGGGGACTCGGTCGGCTCTGTCGCGATCATTAGTGTCGCCACTGCGGATGCCCCTCCCTTTACACTGCATAGTAGGGGAGAGGGCTTTGTGGTGGCGAACTGGGGGGAATTGGCCATAGTCGGGGTGTATTTCTCGCCTAACAGAAGCCTCGCCCAATTTGAGGCCTTTCTGGACCGGGTGGCGTTCGAGATCGGCGACTCGCGGCCCGGTCGTGTCATGGTCACGGAGGACCTGAACGCCAAGTCGGCGCTCTGGGGGTCCCCCGTGACTGATGCCAAGGGCGAGGCTTTGGCGAGCTGGGCAGCGGAGCTGGGCTTCACTATTCTCAATAGGGGCTCAGCTCTAACGTGCGTACGGCAGCATGGTGGGTCAATTGTTGACGTGACTCTTGCCTCGTCTGCTGTCGCGCGCCAAGTGAGGAAGTGGTGGGTCGAGGAGGAAGTGGAGACACTTTCTGATCATAGATACATAAGAATGGTTATCTCTACCTCCGAGCTCCCGACCCACCAACGCTACCCAGGAAGCACATTCCGGCAGCCCCGGTGGACGCTCAAAAAGCTAGATAGGGATGCCCTGATGGCAGCCTCCATCGCAACTGCCTGGCCCGAACATCGGGCCGGGCAGGGCGACGAGGACATCGATGAGGAGGCGGCCTGGTTCCGCGACTGCATGACGCAGATATGTGACGCTGCCATGCCGCGAACCAGGCCGGTACAACCCCGTCGTCAGGTATACTGGTGGTCGAGCGAAATCGCAGAAATGAGATCTGCCTGCGTGAGGGCTCGACGCCGGTACACCAGGTATCGCCGCAGGAAACGCGGCGATCCTGCGATGGAGGCATCCCTGTACGGGTCTTATGTGTCAGCCAAAAAGACCCTACAGAACACCATCAGGGACGCCAGGATCCAGGCATGGGAGGAATTGTTAGGGACTCTCGAGTCGGATCCGTGGGGGCGCCCGTACAGACTAGTGCGGAACAAACTTCGTTCTTGGGCGCCCCCCATCACCGAGAGTCTCTCCCCCGGACTCCTGGAGGAGGTTGTTACTGCCCTCTTTCCCCCGGCTGAAGGGGGAGGTTGGGCTCCTCTGGGAGGCTTGAGAGAGGCCGATGCTACCGGCGTCGCTACGGCGGTGGAAGCCTCTCTCGTTCCGGGGGTCTCCCAGGCGGAGCTGGTCGGGGCCGTCAGGAAGATAGGGGCGAAAAACACCGCCCCGGGTCCTGACGGAATCCCTGGCCGGGCATGGGTCTTGGCACTGAGCGTCCTCGGGGAGCGGCTCAGACTCTTTTTCGACAGATGTCTGAGCCGCGGCCGATTCCCCCGCTTGGAAAGCCGCACGGCTCGTCCTGCTCAGGAAGGCAGGGCGCCCCGCAGAATCCCCATCTGCGTATCGCCCGATATGCTTGCTCGATGAGGCGGGCAAACTCTTCGAACGAGTTATAGCTGCCCGCCTCAGCGGACATCTCTCTGGAGTGGGCCCCAACTTGGCGGACTGCCAATTTGGGTTCCGAGAGGGCCGATCGACCATAGGCGCGATCAAGCGCGTCCGGGCCCTCTCGGACGAGGCCATCTCCCAGGCTGGGGTGGCGTTGGGGGTGTCCTTAGACATCTCCAACGCCTTTAACTCCCTGCCCTGGGAGTGTATCAGGGGGGCATTAAGTTATCATCAGGTGCCCCCCTACTTGCAGTCCGTCATCTCGGACTATTTCAGGGATACGAGTATAGCATACATCGGGCGAGGCGGTACCCCACACATCAAACCGATGGAGAGGGGAGTTCCATAGGGGTCGGTTCTTGGACCGCTCCTGTGGAATGTGGGGTACGATTGGGTTCTGCGGGGATTCCTCCCGCGGGGCGCGAGTTTCGTCTGCAGACGACACGTTCATTGTGTCCCGCGGGAGGGACTGGAGCGATGCCGTGCAGCTGGCATCGGTGGCAACCACCTTGGTGGTGCGCAGGATCCGGATGTTGGGATTGTGGGTGGCGGTCGAGAAAACCGAAGCAATTTGGTTTCACGGCCCAAGAGTAAGATCGCCTCCTGACTCCCACATTCAGATCGAGGAGGTCCGCCTGAGGGTGGAGTCCACTATCAAGTATCTGGGCCTCACCCTCGACAGTAAATGGCTGTTTCGCGACCATTTCGCCCAAATGGGCCCCCGAATCGTCAGGGAGGTGGCCAATTTCGGCCGTCTCCTCCCAAACATCGAGGGTCCCGGGGACGGATGCCGCCGTCTCCATGCGGCGGTGATAGCGTCAATCGCGCTCTACGGTGCCCCCGTTTGGCATGGGGATTTGGAGGCCAACAAGTCAATGCTGGCCGCCTTTTTGGCGGTCCAGCGCACGTTGGCTCTCCGCCTCATAAGAGGGTACCGCACCGTTGCTATAGAAGCGGCGCTGGTGTTGGCTGGGCAACTACCCTGGAACATTCAGGCTGGAGTCCGCGCGTCACTTTACGAGTGGCGCGCGCGGCTCCGTGCCGGGGGGGCTCAGCCGACACCACGAGCGGTGGTGGTCGCGAGCAGTCATTTCGGCAGCGCGCCATAGAGAGATGGCAGCGAGACTTCTTATGCTGCAATAGAGGTCTGCGCGCTGTCGGCGCGATCCATCCAGTCTTGCTTGACTGGATGGATCGCAAACATGGCGAACTGTCCTTCAGACTGACGCAGGTGCTCTCAGGTCATGGGTGCTTCGGGGAGTACCTGTGTCAGAAAGCGAGAAGGGAGCGCACCACCAAGTACCACCATTGCGAGGAGGCTATAGACACGGCGCAGCACACGCTGGAGTCCTGCCCAGCGTGGGCAGAACAGCGCCGTGTCTTATTGGAGACCCTGAAAGAAGAAAGGAGAAGAATTAGTAGAGAGGAACTCGGGGGAGGACCTCTCGGCCATCGTCAAGACGATGGTCGAGAGCGAGAGGTCATGGGGCGCGATAACCTCCTTTTGCGAGAGCGTGCTCTCGCAAAAGGAGGCCGCCGAGCGGGATCGGGAAGTCGACCCCGACGCCAATCCCTGCCGATCCCTGCCGGCGAAAGAGGAAGGCAGAGGGAGCGACAATATGCTCGCCTCCTCTAGACCGCCAGCATAGAGCGGTCCTCCCTCCCCACACGAGACGTGGCCAACAAGTGCGGGGGCACTTGGCGGCCGTCAAGCGTCTCGGAGTGGGAGGGCGACCTTGCCAGGTAGTCCGGCAACGCCCTAGTCAGGGTCAGGGGGGTGGCGGGAGGGTGGTGCACCAGCGCCGGGCCCTCTCGTTGCCCCTCCGTAGAGAGAAGGGTCCCTCTTCCTCGTTTGCCGACCTCCATGTTCCCTTTGGGAGAGGAGAAAGGTTGCGAGGGGGAGGGACACTGTGCATTGGGGGACACTGGTTGCATGCTTAGAGCGTTTCCCGGGGTCCCCCAATATGCATGAGGAGGGCCACCGTAGGGTTTTAGTCGGTAGGAGTCCGACATAACCTGTTCCCTCCCCCGAGGGGACGGGTATCCATGAGGATTTCCCTACATTAAAAAAAAAAAAAGGTTCATAAAATGGTCAGGCGCACATTTGATAAAGAATTTTAGAGAAAACCTGATCAGGGCACTGTAAGGATTGCCTGAATTTGGCGCTAATAGAGCAGCCCTTATCCGGCGTTGACAGAGCCGGATCAGGCTTTCCACAATAAGGCATGCCGGAAAATTACCTGATAGAGCCCGGAATAAAATTCAGCCAAACCGTAACAGTGGATACTAGGCTAGTTCTAACCCAAATTGGAGTAGGGGTATGACATCACGTCGGGTGGGGGTATGACGTCACGGGGGGATTAATTAATCAATTAATTAATCAATCAAATCAATTAATTAATCAATTAATTAAATTAAATAAATTAATCAACTAATCAATTAAGGGGTTATACCTCCCTAATTTTTTTTTTCATTTTTTTTTATTGGCTTAAATTATCCCTCAACATCCCTAAAATTAAAATCTACAACTTCCAAGTATTGATCTAAACTCAAAATATCTTAAAATTAATTTTTTCCGAAGCAACTTTGAGCTCCAAAATCACAATTTTTGCGTATTTTAGCGATGCTTGCTTTTTTGAATTTCGCGGCTTTGAAAATTGGTAGAAGTTACCTGTGATCGATATGGTATTTCAAATTTGAACTATAGAGGTCACTGTATAAAAAAACGACGGTTATGGCATCTCTATAGCGTCTCTACAGCAGGTGTTTACTCACACTCTCACTGTGTTTAGTCGATCAGCTGCTCTTGTCGTTTTGTATTTCTTCCCTTTGAATTTTAACTGTGAATTATAATTTCAAGTGTTTAATTATGAGTGATAAGGTGTATAGTGGCCGCAAATGGAAGTAGAGGCCGTTATCGAAATGTTCAAGCGCTCCGAAGAACTTTACGACAGTAAGTACTTAAAATATATTGGCGATGGAGATTCGAAAACTTACAAAGGGGTTGTCGACGCAAGACCATACGACGATACTGCCGTTGAAAAAAAAGAATGCGTCGGCCATGTCCAAAAGCGGATGGGAACTCGTCTACGCAATTTAAAAAAAAATACGAAAGGACTCGGCGGTCGAGGAAAATTGACCGGCAAACTTATAGATGAATTATCGATTTTTTATGGGCTCGCTATTAGGAGGAATCCCGATTCCGTCGAGAACATGCGTAACGATATATGGGCAACATTGTATCATAAACTTTCGACTGATGAAAATCCGCAGCATCAAAAGTGTCCTATTGGAGTCGACTCATGGTGTACTTGGCAGCGCAGCAAAGCGCTTGGTACTCTTTCTACGTATGAGCATAAGAGCCCAATGCATCAAGATGTTTTCAATGCAGTTAAACCAATCTACGAAGAACTTAGCTCAGACAATCTTCTTTCACGCTGTTTGGGGGCCTATACTCAAAATAATAACGAATCGTTCAACGCAGTAGTATGGTCGATCGCTCCAAAGACGGTGTCAAGTTCAAAGACTATCCTAGATATTGCGACTGACATAGCCGTAATCACGTATAATGACGGCTTGTCAGGTCTGTTTGCAATCTACGACGCTCTTGGCATGATTGTTGGGCCTCATATGAACGATTTTTGCTCAAAAACAGACTCCAATCGAATTAAAACTGCTGAGTACCGAATGTCCGATATCGTAAAAGAGGCTAGGCGCAGCAATACATCGGCCAAAAAAGAAGAAGAAGAGCAAAATAAGGCCTTGGAGGGACAATTATATGGTGCAGGGATAGCAGACTAAAGGTAAAAAAATTATTGTGGACTATTTTTTTACGGTACTCAAGATTTATAGCATTTTGAAGCTTTAAACGCGTTTTTCTCGAAACTATGTTTTCAAAATCGGCCGGCAGTAGAACTCGACGAGTTTACATCCGATCGACTTGAAATTTTAACTGTAGCTTCTTGATTAGATTATCTAGTGAAGTACACATGATTTTAGTGATTGGTTAACTAGAAAAAAAATTATAAACAATTTAATTCGTTTTTTTTCGTCAAAACACGATTTTTTTTTTCAAACCGTCGCCATTTTGCGAAAAAAAATTCTAAAAATATAATCCTAGGTACTTCACTAGCGACACTCATGTAGATAATGAAAAAAATTTTTTTTTTGTTCTAGGTGGAGTTGATCGTGACTTTTACTGCCGGCCGCAAAAGACCTTTTTAAAATAGTGTTTTACAGTAATTACCATAGAGTCGCCATTTTGTAAAAAAATGTCAATAAAAAAATTTTTTTCTCATCTACAAGAGTTGCTTAATCCAATGATATATTATTTTTATACCATTCATCTTTACTGTCTTAGAAAAAAAAAATTAAAAAAGCCTTGTTTTTAGGGCAACAAGGGGGGTATAACCCCTTAAATTAATCAATCAATCAATTAAATTAATCAATCACTTAATTAATAAAAAAAATCAATTTCTCCTTATAATAAAATAATCAATCAATTAAATAATCAATTTTTCGATTTCTCCTTATAATAAAATAATCAATTAATTTAAAAAATCAATTTTTTGATTTCTATTTATAAAAATAAATAAATATTAAATAAATAAATAAATAAATAAATAAATAAATAAATAAATAAATAAAAAAAAAAATATAAATAAAAAATCTATGAATCACTCAGTTTTTATAATATCCGATGTCGGAAGATAAGTTTAGATATTTTAGTGTGATAGTGTTTAAACATTGTCACAAATTTCTAAAATTTTTTCTTATCTTTTTTTGTTTAAAGGGACAATAAGGTCCAAACAAAGATTTCTTTTTTATAATTCCATGAATCATTCAGTTTTTATAAAATATCCGACGCCGGAAGATTAGATATTCTAATGCGTCACTAGGTTACATGCAAACCTTTCCGTTTCTTTTCCCGAGAAAACATTAACGCGTTATTGGTTAGTTTTGAAAATTTCATCTCTTTAAGATTTTTCTTGAGCATTAGTTCAGTTCTCAATCGCCCATGAAAGAGAATATACCTTGCTCTGTGCATCGAATAGAGTTTCAATCTTTAACGTTAAGTCGCGTTCGAGCACCAAAATGCTTGGCTGCTGCTATCAAAGTCGGTGACCACAGTAAAAGTGGAAGTGAATTAATTCGAATAAAAGCAGTGCGAAAAAAGAAATTCATAAAACATGGAACATCTTGAAGAAATTGAACGCGATCTGTTGGAGCAGGCCGATAAAGTTACCGCGGAAGAGTGTTTAGCATGGATGCAACGATTTGACGAGTTTATAGAAGAGCTCGAAGAACGCAGTCGTGCTAAGCGTTCGCGGCTCTCGACTGGAAATAAGCAATCTTTGGTAGCTCGAATCGTGCGAATCGAGGGTGCATAAAAAAGACTAGAAAGACGTTTTGTACACGTCGGTGGCGGACGCGAGTACAAGTGGTGATAACGCGGAGAGACTCGTTTGGCGAGAGATCGAGACCGCGTTCGAAAATCGTGTACTAACAGGTGCGGTGATTAACACAGATCATATAGAACCGCGAACATTTCTAAAAGACGCCGGTGGTGTAGTGCTCGAGCAAGTGCAAGACGCCATTAAAAAATACAATAGTATAAAAGTGAATACTGTATTCAATGGGGAGTTTGTGACTGGCGATAAACGCGTCAATAAAAGTATCAACACAAGAACTACGAACTCTACCAAACATCAAATCTGCAAGAGGAGTACGAGCGACGCGTCATCGAACCCACCCTGGCATCCCTTGAAGAATTCCAGGAGCGAGATAGCGGATGGGCGTTGTCGCGGATACTTAATTTGATTATTAACATAAACAAGCATAATCCATTGCACGCGGGATGTAGAGTGGAAATGCGAGAAATAAAATTGAAGAGAGCGGTGCAATCAACGTGCAATCGAAGGATGATGCATGCTCCGCATGGTCAGTAGTCGCTGCTTTGTATCCCGTTGAGAAACATGCGGATAGATGCACCTCGTATCCCCACTATTCGACGAAGTTGAATTTTCAGGATATAGAGTTTTCAATAACTCTTAAAAATATCAGTAAATTTGAACGTTTAAGTAACGTATCAATCAATGTATACGGTATGGAGGAACAGAACAAAAAGCTAAACATTTTTCCGCTACGGCTTACCAACGATAAAAAGGAGAAACATATTAACTTGTTGTATGTGGAGGATCCGCGAGACAACGTGGGACATTTCGCGTGGATAAAAAATTTATCCCGCCTTGTGAGCTCACAATTTAGCAAAAAAAAATAATAAAAAATATTTTTGTGATCGGTAAGTACACATCTTAATAAAATTTATTAAAATAATGTTTTATACTTGAAAGATATATAAAAAATATATTATTTTTTCAAATGTCTAGATTATTTCCATATAAATCAGAAATTGGAAGCCCACACCATCGATTGCAGAAGGATGAATGACTGCGCTATCCGATTACCAAGCGAGGACAACAAGTGGCTCAGCTTCAGCAATTGGAGCAACAAGGAGCGAGTTCCGTTCATCGTGTACGCCGACCTTGAATGTATCCTGCAGAAGACGAACAAGAATTCAACCACAACTACATACACGTGTCAGCACCAGGTATTCAGCGTTGCATACTACGTGCGGTGTTCATACGACGATTCGTTATCGTCGTATCGGTTTCGCCGCGATAAAGATTGCGTTGCGTGGTTCGTCGGCGAACTTGAAAATCTAGTGCATCGCGTAAAACGGATTTTATCAACTCCAGATTTTAATGTCCCCATGGAAACTCTTTCCAACGAGCAGCGGGAGGCGCACCGTAGCGCGGCATGTTGCCACATTTGCGAAAAACTGTTCACGCAAGACGACGGTCGAGTACGCGATAATTATCATTTAACCGAGCGTTACAGAGGTCCCGCGCATTCAAATTGCAATTTAAATTATAAAAACTCATATACAATTCCTATAGTTTTCCATAATTTATCCGGTTACGATTCCCACTTCGTCATTAAAGAAATAGCTACCGCGTTCGAAGGCACGGTCGATCTTTTGCCGATAACAAAAAAAGAAAAGTATATTTCATTCACGAAAAATGTCACAGATACCATCGAAAGATCAAAATCGCAAAATTGTGTAAAATTACGGTTTATTGATTCATATAAATTTCTAAGTAGTAGCCTCGATAAACTGGCATCGTTTCTTAATAAAGATAAGTTAAAAATTTTACGCTCCGAATTTTCTCAATTATCGATTGAGAATTTTGATCTTTTGACGAGAAAAGGTGTGTTTCCGTATTAGTATATTGATTACGTTGATAAATTGGAGGACCTCTGTTTACCGCCGCGCGAATCATTTTATAGTTCTTTGATCGACGACACCGTATCCGAGAGCGATTACGCGCACGCTGCGCGAACGTGCGGCAACGATTCTCCATCCGAATCTTGGGCGAATATAGCGATTTATATTTAAAAACGGATGTCTTGTTATTGGCCGACATTTTTGAAAATTTCCGCGACAGTAGCGTGGCGAGTCATGGATTGGATCCCGCCCATTATTATAATTTACCCGGTTTCACATGGAACGCTATGTTCAAACATACGCGTATAAATTTCGAATTGCTTACAGACATTGAAATGTCATGTTTATCGAACGCGGAATACGCGCCGGCCTCAGTCAATGTTCCGGTAGATACGCGCGAGCTAATAACAAGTACATGCAGTCGTACGACCCATCGACACCTTCCACATATTTAATGTACTTTGACGTCAACAATCTGTACGGGTGGGCGATGTGTTAACCGCTGCCTTACGTGAATTTTCGATGGGTTGAAGACGTCTCTAACTTTGACGCGAGCGCGATCACGTCCACAGGATTTGTCCACAGGATTCGTCCACAGGTTACATTCTCAAAATCGATCTCGAGTATCCACAAAGTATACACGATGCGCACGCTGTCTTACCGTCCGACACACCCAGCGAGCCACGCTCCCACACACACACGCACACACACATACACACACACACACACACATCTTTTTTTTTGTTAGAACTGGGGAAATCCTTTATGGATACCCGAGGGACTCGGGGGAGTACCCTCGGGTTATGTGGGATTCTCCCGTGGGAAAATGATCCCCCGGGCCTACCCACTAAAACCCCAGCTGGGAGCCTATCCTTGGCCCATAGTGAAGGGGAGGAGAGCATCGCCAACGGCATTCTTCCTCCCCCCTTCGGGCGTGGCCGTTTGTTCGGCCTCCACTTGGGGGAGGGGTGGTGTGAACTTCCCCTCCCCTATAAATCTGCTTATATGGAGAAGGTCGGGCTCCCCACGACCTTCCCCGCCTCTCCAGGTGTTAGTGGGGGGCGGAGTCGGCTAGGAGCCCCCGCTCCTGGACCGACCCCCCGCTGGGAGGGGAGGGTGTTCCTCCCTTCCAGTAATTTTGTAAATGGGAGAGGGGGAATAATTCTTCCCTCCTGAGGGGACTCCCTGTTTTCACTTGAAGTGGGCAGATATGCCCACCCCTCGGGGAGTCCCCTCACCTTCTGGGCGCGAGAGGTTCCATGGGGTCTCCCTATTTTTACTTAGGCTGGGCAAGTATACCTATGCCTCGGTTGTTCTGTCGGGACGCAGACCTCCCCGGAGGTAAGTGCCCCCCCCCCCAGGTGCTTCAAGTGCCTGGGGCGAGGGCACATCAGACGTTGGTGTCCCTCCGCTGCCAACCGGGGCAATTGTTGCCTGCGGTGTGGCGCGGAGGGGCACCATGTGGGGGCATGTGCGGCGCCGACCGCACACTGTCCCCAGTGTGCCGACGCGGGGCTACCCGCTCGCCACTGTATTGGTGGGAGCGGGTGACCCGTGGTCCCTCCCCGTCGCGGGGGAGGGAGGAGGAAACGGAGGAAAGAGAGGGGGGCCTCACCCCCCTCTCCGGTTGCATCTGGGGAGGGGCCCTCGCCTTTGGGCGAGGTAATCCCTCCTCAAGCGGAGGCTCCCATGGAGGTCGTCCCCGAGGCTGGCTTAGTCGCCTCCCCGGGGGTGGCCTCCGTGGAGTGTTTGCCCTCCATGAGCTCTCCTTCTGGGGAGCTCATGGAGGTGGTGGAGGAAAAGGAAGGGGAGGGGGTATCCTCTCCCCTTCCTGTCGGTGGGAGGGAGGGGGAGGCGTCCCCCCCTCTCTGTTGTTGTGGAAGAAAGGGAGGAGGCGGGAGATGGTGTTGTTGATGCCAAGCTCTCCCGCCTCCTCCCCTCGGTCAGCCTCACAAGGCTGACTGAAATGGAGGTTGGGGCGGCGGCTCCTCTGGTTGCCGCCCCTCTGGCTAAAAAGGCCAGAAGTAATGGAGCCAAGGGGGGAACTGAGGTTCCCCCCAAGGCGGTGTTAGAGGAGAAAATTGCTGGTGATGTCCTCCCGGGACCGGTTTCTGGGGGGGAGGTGGGGGCTGGGAGGGGGAGACCTGTCTCCTTCGCCCTTCGCCACCGCCCCTCTTACAGAGACGTCCGGTCCTGGGACGACGTTATCAGCAATATAGAGCATGGTGTCATCCCCCCGGAACATCCGGCGGTGTGGAACATGCTCCGAGAAAAGGTTAGTTGCGGAGACCCTCGCGTCGCTAAGGGTCTCCGTCATATCAAAAGTAGGTGCAATGGCATCAATTTTGATGCCATCGCTCTTCCGGAGGGCGCCGATAGCGTCGACCTGGTGAGGGACGCCGCCACGAAACTGGCAGTGGAGCACCCAGGCTGGGAGCTCCGCTGCCACGTGACGGCTGTCCCGGCCGAGTATCGGCGCCCGAAGGTTGCTAAAGTTGCCTCGATGCGGGCATCGGGGGTTAGTGCCGTCAAGGCGCCCCCCGATGCCCGCCTTGAGGCGAATAAATTCTTCTTGGATGGGGTGGAGGAGAGGGAGGGTCCTCCCTCCCCGGTGGACCTCCACCCCAAGAAGAAGAAAAAAGAGAAGAAAGTAAAGGGGTGACTGGGCTTCACCCAGTCACCCCTTTTAGCCCCCCACAACATCGGGGGGCATTTGTGATTTCCCCCCTCTCAACATCTGGGGGAGGATTGGGGGGGAACACTACCGGACGGCCGAGAGCGGGGGCTCTCGGTCGCGCCGATCCCCCCCAGCGTGGTGGAGGAGGAGCCGCTGGTCACGGCTCCTCCTCCAAATTACGGGAAGAGGCCCGTACGGACCTCATCCGTGCGGACCAGCCCGAGAGCGGGAGAGAAGCATGCCCGTAGGTGATTCCTCTCCCCCTCTCACTAAGGGCCGGGTCAATCGACGGGAGTTCCGGGACACCACCGGCCCGTCACAAACCAGGAGCCCTTTACCAGTGGACCCGGTCCAAGTCCACTGGATCCTTACTCTTACCTCCTGGCTGACCCCGAAGAAGAACTGGGGCAGCCTCCGAGCCGGGTCCAGCCGGACCCAGAAGAGGGAGGGGTTCTCCAATCACGGATCCCCCCCACAAACCCTCCCCCGAGCCAGGGTCAAACCCGGCCCGGAACCCTCCGCCGTCCCGATCGTCCGAACACATTCGGCCCAGCCCGGTGGGCGCGGGAGTTCCGAAACCCACCGGCCCGTCACATCCTTGAGGCTCTTAGTCAGGAGTGACTCCTCCCCATCGGGTCAATGGAGGAGGTAGGAACTAACCACCATTGACCCGATGGATCAGCAGAGTCCCTCCCTAAGCCCTCTCACCACGACAAGGTGGCGCCAATTCGAGGGGGGAGCTGCGCCACCTCCTCCTCCAGGCGGCGGTTGGCGGCTAACAGCTCCTCCGTCTGCCCATTGGCCGGGGAGGGCGCTCTCCCCGCCAAGGGATCATAATATCCTCTCTCGGTCCTGCTGGCGAGCACGGCTATTCCTGTCTCAAAGGCTGAGGCCGCTGTCAACAAGGCCGCTACGAGGCCTCCCTGAATGCCGGTCGACACATCCGCGACTTTTCTAACTGTGCCGACCTGCTCCTTTAGAGAGTCCACCACCACGTTGACCGGTGCAGATTTATATTCCTGCATAACCTTCCTCATCTTCGCTTGGTATTTATTAAAGCGAGTCGTAATCACGTCGACCGAACATCTTGTGTCAATAGCCCGGAGGGCAGCTAACTCCATTTCCTCCCGTTTCTTTATTTGTCCCCTCTCTCTGCGCGCTTGCTCAGTGTGCTAACCTAACTGCGAGGGATCTTTGGGGGGGCGCCCCCTGGGGTCCTTCTTGTAAAGCTTGGAGGTTGAATTGACCGCCTCCGGTTCACTAGAAGAAGACTTCAGTTCGCTATTGGCCTTCTTCCTCTTCCTGGACCTTAGTTTCATAGAGCTCTTTTTTGTGTCGGGAGAGGGGGATCGCAGGTGGGTCAAGCGAGAGGGCCGACACGTCGTCCATCGAAGTCGCCGCCGAGGGAGCTGCAGATCCCGCGGGACTGCAGGCCCTCCTCTGCGAAGACTTTGACGACTTCGGGCCCGGTTTATAAAAGAAGGAGGAGCCATTCTGCTTCTCTTTCTCTGCGTCCGCCCCGCCCCTCAGTCTGAGGGGGGGGGGGTTGAGGTCACGCATCCATTCCCTGGTGTACCTGGATGCGGATGCGTGAGATAGCGGTGGACTTTCCACCAGCACTCCCGATTGCCCTGGTAGGACAATGTTCGTCTGCGCTTGAGCGCAGTTTAGCCGTGATGTTTCACAGCCTCCCTCCTCGACATCGTAAGAATAAGAATTATAGCAATACATTTTTGGTTTGAAACCCACGACCCATCACGGCTCCGCCAACCGGGCATGCCTTCATCCGGGTATCGCTATCCGGGGCCCCGAGTTCCCCCAGGGGGTCGGCATATGGGCATCCGGGATAGGCATCCGGTGCACGGGCCTCCAGCTCCTTACTCCCCCACGACGGACTCCGCCGGGAGGTTTTGGGGGTCCCACACCTCCGACTGTGTGGGCACCGTGACGGGCGTCGCCACGCGGGGGGCCCCACGGACGGATGGGGCGGAGGGTCGTGGCGACCCGACCAACCGCCTTGCCCGCCGTGGCAACCACCATGAGGACTTCTCGACAGAGCACTCCGGGACCGGTCACAGTGACCGGGGTGCCCTTCGGGAGTGTCCGTCCTCGCTGCTCGGCCTCGGAATACGTCCAAGCGGCCCGAGCAGCCCCCGAGCCAGGCCGGAGTCCCCGAGCGATGCTCCCAGACCCGCCCTGACTCACTCCGCCACCCCAACCCCGACCTCGGAAACGTCCGAGCGGCCTGGGGTGGCCCGGCCCGGTGGGCCCGGGAGTTCCGGGATACCACCGGCCCGTCTCTCTACATCCATCCCGCGTACTCCAGGGCCGCCCCCTGGAGCTGTTTGGGAGGAGAGGTGGAGCCTTCACATTGTGGGACACCGCTTCCGCCCGCGCCAGGATGTGCCTCCCCCTGCCCATGTAACTGGACAAGAATCGGCCACTCCCCGACACGAGCGGACCGGCACCCCACTGGACTCCTCCCACGTCCGGAACACCGGACGAGAGAGAGCCCAGTTGTGCCGGGAACACCCGGCCCCCCCAGCTGGGGCGCCCCACGCGTCCGAAAAACCGGACGCGGGGGAAACCCAGACAGTCGGGAAAACCCGACAGAACCCCGTTGGCGTTCTTAGTCGGAGAGACTCCTCCCCGTCGGGCCAGAGATGGCGGAAATGCCGTCCATCACTGCCCCGACGGATCAATGGAGTCCCTCCTTAAGTCCCTTCACCACGACAAGGTGGCGCCAATTCGAGGGGGACACACACACTCATCTGTAAATAATCATTACACCATCCATAATAAAGATCAGTGCACAAACAAACTAGAGTTTCACGCCTATTTCGACCCTGACCCCAGCGAGTTAATCCGAGCTAGCGAGGCAAGGCGTACCGTTACAATATGTATAAAGCTCGGCAAAATCGGAGGGGACCATGTCTGGGGTTCCCCTTGTAAGTTGAGAAACTATGCAATAATTTTCTCTTCCTCAGTGATAAGAAATTCAAGGGAAAAGACAATGATTGACATCAAACTGGCACGAATGACATCTTTATTAAGTTGAGAAACTTGAGCGATTCCGCGATTAATGTATTAGGAGTCGCAAAAATAACTTTAGAAATTACAGTGTTCAAGGGATCTATTTTGGACGTAGAAGTACATGTATTACCAGATTCGACTTTCGAAGGTGATTTAATCCTAGGAAGGGAATTTTTAAGTTCAAAAAAACTTACCTTAGTGTATCGATCGGCGATAGAAGAAACGAGCAAAAGCGTCGCGTTATTTGCACAACTTCCTCTTTGTACTTCCGAGGACAAAGCGACTTTACTGGAAAACATAATAGAGAACATACAAATAGATTTCAGTTACGACGTCAAACTACAGCTAAGAAACGATTGTGAACGTATAAAAACATAGTCTGTCTTGTCACCCATAATAGCAGATGCAGGATCTAGAAAAGTCGGTGTTAGACTCGTTAGGATATGAATACGGATTCTATTACAGATATGTAGATGATATTATTATGTCGGCACACAAAGACAAACTAAACGATATACTCGAGAAATTCAATAATTATCATGAACGAATAGACTTCACTATCGAAACAACTAAGTCCAACACAATCAGTTTTTTAGACTTAAATATCATCTATCAAGAAGGGATAATACAAATCGATTGGTACCAGGAAACCTTCTCGGGGAGGCTGTATCCTTCATATCAGAGAACCCTATTTCACAAAAAATAGGGATGGTTTATAATTTAACCGACAGAGCGCTATTACACTGACACCCGAAATTTCATGAGAAGAACATCCGTCTCTGCATAGAGCTACTGTTGAGTAATGGCTATCCCCTAAAATTTATATTCCATCATTTAAACCAGAGAATATTAAAAATTAGCTCCCGTCTCCCAATAAAAGAAAAAGATAAAAACAATGTGGAGGGAACGGAGGGAGGATACCAATATGTTGTCCTTCCTTACATTAAAGGCCTCACCACGAAAATAGCATCACGGATAAGATCTAACATAAAACTAGGACTACGTGGCTTAAATAGTCTAAATAGATTTATTAAAAGCTGGAAAGATAGAGACAAAAAGGAGGAACATAAAAATGTAGTATATAAAATCAATTGTAGAGATTGTGATGCTTCCTATGTAGGTCAAACCAAAAGACAGCTGGGTACACGGGTGAAAGAACACATGGCAAATGCAAGAACTGACCCTCAGAAGCACTCAGTGGTCACAGAACACGCTAAAAAATTAGATCATGTTTCGAATGGGGAAATGTGAGAATTCTAGACACAGAGAGCAAGTTTCATAAACGACTTACGTCAGAAATGATACACATTAGGGAACAGAGAAACGGCATCAATTCACAGAAAGACTCTGAACTTTTAAATGAAGCATACACTGAATTAATATCAGAACTCGCCAAAAATTAAACAAATAAACCCCTCTTTTTCCAGTTGTGTCTTACCCTATGTACTTTTCCAAATCATTATATTACCCTTGTCTTTTTAAAAAAATTGACTTATCTAACTATTTATTCAATTTTGTATTTTTTCATTTATTTTGGTATTTGTGTTTTACTGACTGACTCAATTGTTTATTGTATAAGTGGTTTCACTTTTTTAAAATTTTATTTTGTTGAGTGGTTTTTATTAATGTTTACTGAATGACTGATTCTACTATTTAAGCCTTAATTTTTACAATTTTTTATCAATTTTATTAATTTTCTATTTATGTTGATTCAATTTTATTTATTCGACTTTTTTTAAATTGTATTTATTCGGTTTTTTAAATTTTATTTTGTTGGGGGGTTTTCTTTATCTTTATTTTTAGTGACTGACTGATTCTTCTATTTAAACCTTATTTTTACAATTTTATTATTAATTTTATGAATTTCTATTTATGTTGACTCAATTTTATTTATCCCAAGTATTTATTTATTAGTTTTACGGATTGACTTCTCTATCTATTTATTCAATCGCCTTGAAGGGATTAGCTAACATACTCCCTCTCCCCTTCCAAAAATCCCACCCCAACTTCAGTCTAGTCACAGTGATATTGGAGTGGCGCTTAGATCAATTTCCAACCGTCATTAGCACTCTGAAGTCTATACAGTATAGACGCCTTCAATTACAATAAACTACATTCTGGACCAGATATATATCCCCATTTCTTCACCGCTAATGGTAAGAACCAATATTCCATCGGTGTTTTTATTCGAATAAACATAATTATAGAGTGTTTAATTCACGAACTAGACGGTTGGAATCATATTGATTCATTTTCACGATTACGAAGAGAATTCTATTTTCAATTTTTCATTAGTTATATTTCATATACATGTTTGTTACATTGCATCTGGCAGATAATATAAGCCAATTTTTTCACTTTGAATTTTTTTACTTTGGAATCTTTAACTTAACTGAAATTCTAAGAAAGAATACAATTGTAATTAGAACGGTACCGCCACTCCAATCGTCACTCCACGGACATATCCAATCCGAGGGAGGATGAGGTAATTTACTGGCCTATGAAGAATACTATCGACGACGAACTCTACGAGAATATGCGCCCCATAACTATAAGTATGACATGTTAAAAAACCGAATTTTTTGTTATTGTCCAACGATCTTTATATTTAATGTCTATATTTTGTAAAAATAGCAGTGGATTCTGCTATTAAAGAAGGGCACCGTTGAAGGTAATTAACCAGAGAATTGTCAGGAACAATATTTAATGTGTGCGAGGTCGTCGCGTTAACGCCGCCTTGCAAAAACACAAACAATCAGTTACAATATTAATAACTCGGTACTACAAGCCCTGTGTACTTATGCTCAGATACGTCCGAAGACTCCCGCTCATTGGCCCCCGAAGAGATAGCTGAACGCACGAACCATAACGAGAGACCGTCTTACCGGGCTCGCGTGATTGGCCAAGATAGATCGCTTATCCCCTCCAATGGGAAACGGCTCGAGGAGATAGCTGAGCGCACGAACCATAACGAGAGACCGTTTTACCGGGCTCGCGTGATTGGCCAAGAAAAATCGCTTACAGCTCGGCCAGCCTGGCATTTCATTCGTCCCGAATGACTTATACATAAACTAAAAATTATTCAAAAGAAATATTTGCACTTTCCGGACGGATTCTTCTTAACAAAATAAACTTACAATGAGTATTATGTACTTTAACAATAGTTTGCAAATCTTAACAGTAACTACTATAACTTAATAATAACGCTGAACAAAAGAAAGAAATAATACTGAAAACAATACTGAAAATCTTAAAATATAATGTATCTACGTATACTCACACATGAGTACGTAAAGATAAAAATAACTAATATCTCACTTTCCATCCGATTCAACTATCGGCTTTATCCATGGCTTAATGCGATCCGGCGAAAGGATTGAGTTATATGGCCGTAAGGTCACATTATAACCAGGGATGTCTTTAATAACATAACGATTTTTGCCCAGGACCTTATCTACCTGATATGGACCTTTATACATAGGCTTAAGTTTTTTACTTTCACCCGGTTTGGAAGACATGTCCCTAATGAGGACAAGGTCTCCTGGGTTGTATTTGGACGGTTTCTTATGCCTCTTATCGTAATACATTTTATTGTAATTCTTTAATTTTTCGGTGGCTTCAATCGCTATATTACGACTTAACTCGCGTTCTCTGTCCGCACATAATTCCTCTTTAACAATAGTTTCTAACGCTTGTACTAAAGGTGCATCCACATGATTCCTCTGTTCGTATCCTAGTAACAGTTTAGCAGGCGTAGACTTGATCGAGGAGTGATACGTGTTATTCATTATATATTGAACGGTACTCAATGCAGATACCCATGAATGTTGCTCATTCACTAATTTCTTAAGGGTTGATTTTAAAAACCTGTTCACTCGCTCCACCATGCCGTTGGCCCAAGGAGCTGCTACAGCCACCTGTCGGTGCTTAATATTCCTATTAGAAAGAAACTCAGTGAACTCTTGAGAAGTGAACGCAGTGCCCCGATCTGACACTAATATAGCTGGGTTTCCGAATGTTCCGAATAGTTCCATAAAATGTTTAATGGATTCTTTAGACTTTGTTGTTTTCAAGGCATACAACCATGTGAACCTTGTAAAAGAATCGATTATCAACAAAATGTGCTTGAATCTACTCTTAGACTCTAAAATAGGACCGAAATGATCCGTATGCAAAATATGAAAAGGAACAGTTGGACTATCGGTTAGCTGTAATTCACCTTCTTTTGAGTTAACACTACTATTCGCCATCAGGCATACTAAACAATTATCAATATGGTCTTGGACCCTTTTGCGCAACGATGGATACCAATAATTCGCACAAATACCCTGTATCGTTTTCTCCGCACTCACATGACCCATGTCGTCGTGATACATGCGCACAATCTGTGCAATCATCGCTTCGGGGAGCGCAAATTTGGGTTTATCAGGGCCCTTTCTAAACACTAGACCATCGATGAGTTCGAATTTATCATTATCCTGGTACTCCAATTCTTTTGCAATTGCTTCTAAACGTGAATCATGAAGCTGACGGATTTCTAATTCTCGTTCTAATGGCAACGCTTCTGTTAACGCTACTATACGGCTAAGCGCATCAACATGTGCCATCTTACGACCAGCACGATGAACAATTTTAAATTCGTAATTCTGCAACCGCAACGTCCAGCGAGCTATCCGTGGGTTGAGGTGCGCTTTATTCACCGCATACACCAACGCGTGACAGTCCGTAACAATCGTGAACTTGAGTCCGTATAAATATATATGGAACCTTTCCACAGCTTTCACCACCGCCAACATCTCGAGCTCGAAACTATGGTAATTTACCTCTGCCTTATTTGTAACTTGGCTGTAATAGGCTACAGGGGACCACAGCCCAGACTGCTGCTTTTGAAGCAATATTGCTGCTAGGGCAGATGCACTGGCGTCGGTGTGAAGCTCAGTTTCACTATGCGGGTTGTACAGACACAATAAAGGATAAGAAATTAAATCCAATTTCAAAGATTCGAACGCTTTACGGCAATCATCGCCGAAATAAAATTGCACGTCCTTCTTAAGCAAGTTATGCAACGGTCTGGCCTTCTCGGCGTAATCTTTAATGAAACGACGAAAAAAATTGGTTAGTCCTAGAAATTGTTGGACCTCGACAACTTTACGGGGTTGAGGGAAACGTCGCACCGCTTCTACGTGTCTATCACTCAAGGAAATTCCCTCCGCCGAAATAATGTAACCGAGGTACTCAACCGTTTTACGCAAAAACATACATTTCTTAAAATTAAGTTCGAAAGCATACTGTTTGAGCAACAACAAGACTTCACGTATGGTGTTTAAATTATCATCTATCGTGGTGGACGCCACCAAGATATCATCCATATAGATTATTACTTTGTCTTCTCTTAACAAAGGTTGTAAAATCTGAACTAAACGCCGCTGAAATTCAGCGGGTGCTTCACAAAATCCAAAAGGAAGCCGGTTGTACTCGAATTGCCCATCAGGCGTAGCAAAGGAAAAGAAAAATGTATGCTCCGGATGGATCCGGATCTGATGGAAACCATCTCGAAGGTCTAAAAGAGAAAAAACCTTTTTGTTGCTCAACCGCGCTAGGCAGTCTTCGATGAGAGGAAACGGATATTTCTGTTTGACTACCCTCTCATTCAACGGACGCAGATCTACACATAATCGTAGAGATCCATTCTTTTTACGTACCGGGACCACTCGCGCACAATAAGGAGAAGTACTGTGCTTAATTATTCCACGAGCTAGAAGGTCATCGGTTATTTCGCGAATTTGAAGTCGCTCGCCCCATGCAAATCGACGTGGCGCATATGCATAAATGGATTCGTCCTTTAGCGAAACTTTAACGCAATGGTCATCTTGGATAAGGGAAACTTCCGTGCTTTCCACTTCCTTCAATATGGATACCAATCTTTGTGTATCTTTATGCTCAAAATCAGTCTGAACATTTTCTAAATGCGACATCGAATTATCCGTAACGTCGTCTACAATATCAGCCGAAGCTACATACGACAAAAGCTTAAGCTTATGCGAAACAACTTCTACCGGATCGTATAGCAATTTAATTTGATGGTCATTAAGAAAATCACGACCGATTATCACATCTATCTCTACAGAGTTACAGGAAAAAATGTGAAACCGAATCGTTGCTTCGAGATCTCGGAGAGGTTCGACCTTTATCTCGGTAGTCACCGTGCCCAATATTGGAATAGGCGTATTATTGATGGCTTTATATGACCGATTAGAAACATCGACTTTTTCTTTTGAATCGAAATGAGCATCAAAAACTGACGATTTGATAAAAGAAATAGGACTTCCTGTATCCAAGAGACCCAAAAGATTACAAGATTTTCCATTAATGCTTACAATTTTGACTGACGAGTCACGAGTTTCGATCGTTCTGCTCTCTGCTACTAACGCTATAACAGAATCGGTGTCCGGCCGCTTTTCCTCGACGACTGCAACCGGTGAAGACGATGAATTCGAAGAGGCGGGTTGCGATCCCTGCACCCTTTTCTTCAACTTGCTACAGTTGTCTCGATTATGGCCCTTGTTCTTGCAGTAAACGCAAAACTCTTCTTTTTTCAATGGCTGCGGTTCATTCTTCGCTGATGACCCGTTCGTACCATTTTTATTAAAGGTTTTATGGCGAGAAATTGGAGACTTTCTGCCAAAGTCATTGAACGATCGCGTGATGTCATGCATCCTTACTAGGAATTGATCAACAGATTCAGTTGGCAAGGCCGTAGCAATGCCCCGAAGAGAATTACTACCAATTCCGGAAATAAGATATGAGATAGCATCTCGATCTGGAAGCCTGAGTCTTTGCATGATCGCTAATTTGTCCATAGCGTATTCCTGAAACGACTCTTTTGTGTGAGCCCATCGGCGAGCTTCCACCTTGCTCATCACTGACTGAAAAGATATTGTTCTTCTGAAACGCCGTGTCAAAGCTTCTTTGAACACGAACCAAGATTCGTTGATTGAGCCTGAACTCAAATCAAACCACTTCCGAGCAGATTTGGACAGTTTACTCGACGCCGCAAGGAGAGTAACGTCTTCTGATACTCCGTGTATACGAGCTACACATTCTACCTTCTCGATCCACAGATCAACATCACTTTCTTCTGCACCGGAAAAATCTGGGAGCTGATTGGCTAACAGCTTGACGGCCTGCGCTGTCGATCCCGCAGAAGATGACGTAACACTTGTATTCCCTTGCGAACATGGCGGCAACGGGGAACCTCCATTACCCGTTTGCGAGAACGTGTTTGCGACTGCCGGGGTTGGCGGTAGAACTGCATTTCCATCCGCACTAATCCTTGACAGCAACTGTGTGAGTAGAGTGCACAGCTGGGACATTTCACTGGGTACCGAATTCACGGCACTATTTGACGCGGCTGACTGTCCGAGCCCCGAAGAAGCAGCATCCATAGCGCTGTTCTGGACTGAATTTGCCGTTGGGCAATTTGAAACAGACGCGTGAACCGTGGCTTCTTCGCCACT
Source organism: Crematogaster levior (assembly GCA_901521435.1). Taxonomy (NCBI): domain Eukaryota; kingdom Metazoa; phylum Arthropoda; class Insecta; order Hymenoptera; family Formicidae; genus Crematogaster; species Crematogaster levior. Next base: position 39,603 of record CABEGB010000995.1, read on the forward strand.
ACGCGATTCACTGTTAAGTCCGATGCTCTCGAGATAAGACATTATCACTTGTAAACACCCGATCCGACTTTTAGCGGGTTTAAGACCGTAACGCAGCGCTTCTTCGCGAAGCTCTTTATACTTAAGCGATTCCAACCGCTGTCGTTCCATAAACCTCGACTGACTCACGTGAACGACCTTTTGTCCACGAAAAAGGGCGATCGAGAAAGGACTGAGATGCCTTATGACACTCGAGAATAAAAAAAAAAAAAAAAAATGGTAAGGAAAAGACGCACTGTGCTCGTTCAAGATGGCAGTGTCGAGAACCACGTGTCCTGACTCTTATGAAGAAACACGTGACTTACAACGATGGCGGCGTGCAAGCGTCGTGAACAATGGCGATGGTCGCGGCGAAAAACCACACGGCACGAAAATGGCGATGGTCGCAGCAATACCAGCCGGCACGAAAATGGCGACGCGCACGGCGAACCACGTGTCGCACACGCTCAAAAGACAGATTGTCCCGTAAAATAATTTACGGTATTACAAACGCGAAAAAACTGGCACCACAAAGCCGACCGCGACGAGAAATTCACTCTCGTAAAGCGGGAACGCCCACCGAGATCGTACCGATCATAAACGGCGGTGCACCCAGCAACGATGCAACACGTTGAAAACGGACGCGTAATCGGAAACACTAAAACCGACCGTGACGAGGGATTCACTCTCGTAAAGACGGAAACATCCGTCGAGATCGTTTCGATCAAGAACGACGGAACAACGGTAATAATCCGATGCGTAGTCAAAGACGCTGAGCTGGAACCACAAAAGCCGACCGCGACGCGAGATTCACTCACGTAAACGGGAACGCCCGTCGAGATCGTAGCGATCGAGAACGACGGAACGAACGACAATGTTCCGAAAGCACACAGTAGCGGACGCGGGACCGGAACCACAGAAGCCGGCCGTAACGAGGAATTCACTCTCGTAAAACGGGAACGCCCGTCGAGATCGTAGCGATCAAGAACGACGGAACGAACGGCACTGTTCCGATGCACACGAACGGCTTCTGAGCTGTAAAAATAGCGTGGATTCTGCTACACGAGCTTTAAAGAAGGGCAGGAACAATATTAAGAAGGGCACCGTTGAAGGTAATTAATCGGTCAGAGAATTGTCAGGAACAATATTTAATGTGTGCAAGGTCGTCGCGTTAACGCCGCCTTGCAAAAACACAAACATTTTATATACAAGAAAATGGTTGTGTGGCAAGAAATAATGCAGTAAGTAATGTTGATTGCTTACTGCATACTATCTTGTCTCACAGCATTTTCATCCTGTATGTATTACATTGCATTTCGTTTAATAATAGTACTTTATATTATAATTATGTGCACTTTGGTTTGGAATCGCTGAAAGAAGATAACACAGAAAAGATTCAAGATGGTGTATCATCCTAAAAAACCAAACTTGCATTTGTAATGGGCCATCTTTGAGAAAGATCAGGATAACTTTGAGAAAGCTGCCACCATATATATATATATATATATTAGAGAATATTGATAACATACCACATATGATATATACATAATAACAAGATACAATGCGGTAAGTAATGTTGATTGTTTACTGCATTTTATCTTGTCTCTCAGCATTTTCACCCTTTATGCATTATATTTCATTTTGATTTTAAAATATTTAATAATAGTATTTTATATTATTAAAATTGTGCTATATGATAAGAATGATTTTTATTTTTTGTAGTTTGGAATTGCTGAAAGGAAATAATACAGAAAAGATTCGAGATGTATATTCGAGATGGTGTATCATCCTATAAATACTATATAGGATATGAAAATGGTTGTGTAGCAAGAAACAATGCGATAAGTAATGATGATTACTTACTGCATTCTATCTTGTCTCTCAGCATCTTCATCCCTTATGCATTACATTTCATTTTAAAATATTTAATAATAGTATTTTATAATTCAAAAAGTATAATTAAAATTGTGAGGTAAGCAAAGAAGTATTCAATTTTATAATTTATTATTTTATTATTTTAATATCTTCTTTTATTTACAGGACATAAAAATGGTTTATTTTATATACAAGATATGAAAATAGTTGTGCAAGAAATAATGCAGTAAGTAATGTTGATTGCTTACTGCATGCTATCTTGTCTCTCAGCATTTTCATCCTGTATGTATTACATTTCATTTTGTTTAATAATAGTACTTTATGTTATAGTTATGTGCACTATTTGGTTTGGAATCGCTGAAAGAAGATAACACAGAAAAGATTCGAGATGTTGTATCATCCTAAAAAACCAAACTTGCATTTGCAATGGACCATCTTTGAGAAAGATGATACACCATCTCGAATATTTTCTGTGTTATCTTCTTTCAGCGATTCCAAACCAAATAGTGCACATAATTATAACATAAAGTACTATTATTAAAGGAAATGAAATGTAATACATACATGAAAATGCTGAGAGACAAGATAGAATGCAGTAAGCAATCAACATTACTTACCGCATTGTTTTTTGCTACGCAACTATTTTCATATCTTGTATATAAAAGAAACCATTTTTATGTCCTGTAAATAAAAGAAGATATTAAAATAATAAAATAATAAACTATAAAATTGAATACTTCTTTGCTTACCTCACAATTTTAATTATACTTTTTGAATTATAAAATACTATTATTAAATATTTTAAAATGAAATGTAATGCATACGGGATGAAGATACTGAGAGACAAGATAGAATGCAGTAAGCAATCAACATTACTTATCGCATTGTTTCTTGCTACGCAACCATTTTCATATCTTATATAGTATTTAAAGGATGATACACCATCTCGAATATACATCTCAAATCTTTTCTGTATTATTTCCTTTCAGCAATTACAAACTACAAAAAATAAAAATCATTCTTATCATATAGCACAATTTTAATAATATAAAATATTATTATTAAATATTTTAAAATCAAAATGAAATATAATGCATACAGGGTGAAAATGCTGTGAGACAAGATAGAATGCAGGAAACAATCAACATTACTTTCCGCATTGTTTCTTGTTATTATGTATATATCATATGTGGTAGTACGTTATCAATATTCTCTAATACATATATAGAGGCAGCTTTCTCAAAGTTATCCTGATCTTTTTCAAAGATGGCCCATTGCAAATACAAGTTTGGTTTTTTAGGATGATACACCATCTCGAATCTTTTCTATGTTATCTTCTTTCAGCGATTCCAAACCAAATAGTGCACATAACTATAACATAAGTACTATTATTAAACGAAATAAAATGTAATACATACAGGATGAAAATGCTGAGAGATAAGATAGGATACAGTAAGCAATCAACATTACTTACTGCATTATTTCTTGCTACGCAACTATTTTCATATCGCGCATATAAAAGAAACCATTTTTATATCCTGTACATAAAAGAAGATATTAAAATAATAAAATAATAAACTATAAAATTGAATACTTCTTTGCTTACCTCATTTCTTAAGTCGCTATTTTTTACTATCGTCGCCGCTAATAACTTAACTTGATAAAACGGAAAAGCTCAAGAAGAGTAATGTCATTTACAAAAAAGAGTGATATCTCTAAAAAAATTACCTTTTTAAAAAAAGGTAAAAAAAAGGTGCTAAGTCCGCGTCAAAAGTATCTTTGCAAAATAGTATAGTATTATTAACTCTAAAAAACTATTTAAAAACCTATTTCCAAAAGAGTGTGATTTTAATCTACACATATAAGTTATTTTAATCTAAACAAAATGGTTTATTTTAAACCATAAAAAAACTATAATTTATTTAATTATACATTCTACAAAAATAATGATATCAACAAATTGTGCTAAGTAAAAATAAAAATTTAAAAAAATATTTTAATAAAAAATGATACAAAATAATGTAAAAAATAATTTTAATTTTTTAAATTATATCCTACTAAAATACTGATATCGAGAAATTATGCTATTTAAAAATAAAAATTTAATATTTTAACAAAAAATTATACATAATTGTTTTAATTTAAAAAAAATTATGGTATTACAATTATGGTATTGCCCCAACTTAATAAAACTTTTTGAAATAAAATATATAAAAAAAAAATATAATATAATATAGTATAGTTTGAAAGTTTAATTTAAAAAAGAAAAACAAATAATGTAAAAATATAAAATTAAAAATTATTTACAAAAAATAAAAAATTAAAAATTAATGGAAAAATATAAAAATGTATATAAAAATTAAAAATTAATATAAAAATAAAAAATTTAATTAAAAGACTTAGCTCTGCTACAAAATATGCTATTTTAAAAATTAGCAGCGCTAAGTCTTTCAATTAAATTTTTTATTTTTATATTAATTTTTAATTTTTATATACATTTTTATATTTTTCCATTAATTTTTAATTTTTTATTTTTTGTAAATAATTTTTAATTTTATATTTTTACATTATTTGTTTTTCTTTTTTAAATTAAACTTTCAAACTATACTATATTATATTATTTTTTTTATATATTTTATTTCAAAAAGTTTTATTAAGTTGGGGCAATACCATAATTGTAATACCATAATTTTTTTTAAATTAAAACAATTATGTATAATTTTTTGTTAAAATATTAAATTTTTATTTTTAAATAGCATAATTTCTCGATATCAGTATTTTAGTAGGATATAATTTAAAAAATTAAAATTATTTTTTACATTATTTTGTATCATTTTTTATTAAAATATTTTTTTAAATTTTTATTTTTACTTAGCACAATTTGTTGATATCATTATTTTTGTAGAATGTATAATTAAATAAATTATAGTTTTTTTATGGTTTAAAATAAACCATTTTGTTTAGATTAAAATAACTTATATGTGTAGATTAAAATCACACTCTTTTGGAAATAGGTTTTTAAATAGTTTTTTAGAGTTAATAATACTATACTATTTTGCAAAGATACTTTTGACGCGGACTTAGCACCTTTTTTTTACCTTTTTTTAAAAAGGTAATTTTTTTAGAGATATCACTCTTTTTTGTAAATGACATTACTCTTCTTGAGCTTTTCCGTTTTATCAAGTTAAGTTATTAGCGGCGACGATAGTGAAAAATAGCGACTTAAGAAATGAGGTAAGCAAAGAAGTATTCAATTTTATAGTTTATTATTTTATTATTTTAATATCTTCTTTTATGTACAGGATATAAAAATGGTTTCTTTTATATGCGCGATATGAAAATAGTTGCGTAGCAAGAAATAATGCAGTAAGTAATGTTGATTGCTTACTGTATCCTATCTTATCTCTCAGCATTTTCATCCTGTATGTATTACATTTTATTTCGTTTAATAATAGTACTTATGTTATAGTTATGTGCACTATTTGGTTTGGAATCGCTGAAAGAAGATAACATAGAAAAGATTCGAGATGGTGTATCATCCTAAAAAACCAAACTTGTATTTGCAATGGGCCATCTTTGAAAAAGATCAGGATAACTTTGAGAAAGCTGCCTCTATATATGTATTAGAGAATATTGATAACGTACTACCACATATGATATATACATAATAACAAGAAACAATGCGGAAAGTAATGTTGATTGTTTCCTGCATTCTATCTTGTCTCTCAGCATTTTCACCCTGTATGCATTATATTTCATTTTGATTTTAAAATATTTAATAATAGTATTTTATATTATTAAAATTGTGCTATATGATAAGAATGATTTTTATTTTTTGTAGTTTGTAATTGCTGACAGGAAATAATACAGAAAAGATTTGAGATGTATATTCGAGATGGTGTATCATCCTTTAAATACTATATAAGATATGAAAATGGTTGCGTAGCAAGAAACAATGCGATAAGTAATGTTGATTGCTTACTGCATTCTATCTTGTCTCTCAGTATCTTCATCCCGTATGCATTACATTTCATTTTAAAATATTTAATAATAGTATTTTATAATTCAAAAAGTATAATTAAAATTGTGAGGTAAGCAAAGAAGTATTCAATTTTATAATTTATTATTTTATTATTTTAATATCTTCTTTTATTTACAGGACATAAAAATGGTTTATTTTATATACAAGATATGAAAATAGTTGTGCAAGAAATAATGCAGTAAGTAATGTTGATTGCTTACTGCATGCTATATTGTCTCTCAGCATGTGTTGCTCTTCTTCGTAAGTGTTCCGTGGACGGATTGAGAGACTCGCACGTCACGCCATTCAAGATGGATCGACGTCGTTTAGAGGACCTCACGCTAGCCGGATTACAAAGCGAGGCACGACGTTATGGTCTCGAGCCGAAAACGACCAAAAGAGCGATAATCGAACAAATATTGTCACACCTCAAGGACAACGGTTTATTAAGTGAAGCACCTCTGTCCGAGAATCTACTAGAGCCCCCTATTACAAACCCCTCTAAAGAAATCTTTTCGCATCAGACGACGGGAGCAGCTAATCCTTCGATTAGTAGTGGATTTCAATCCGAAAGTGGCAATGCGGGGGGTGTGACGCAAATGTGTGCTTTATTCCCTGGAATGTTGAACCAACAGCAAGAAAGTTTTATGGCCCATCAAAGGGAAATGATGGAGCACCAACGTGAAATGTGGACACAAGTAGCCGCCTTGCTGAATAGAGGCAGTAACCAAGGCCAGACGAATTTGTCTGTATCCCAATTAGAAGGATCCAATGTGCAGACGAATGGATCCTCACGCTCAGGAGGAGCTATACTTAACGTCGGTTCCTACGACCCAAGCGATCAGTTTACTCTCTAAGCAAATTTCGACGTTTAGCGGAGCTGAAGACGAGTGTGTCGATTCGTGGCTTGAAAAGGTAGAACGCGTTGCACAGATCCATGGCGCTATCGATGATGTAATTTTGATGGCCGCTTCGGATAGACTAACGAAGCTAGCACGAGATTGGTTCGATTTGAACGCGGGCTCAGTAAATGATACGTGGAGCAATTTTAAAAACGCGATCACTAGAAGATTTCAAAGGAGTGTTCCTTATCGCATTGTAATTCAAAAGGTGGAATCACGAAAATGGAATATGTATAAGGAGACATTCCAGGAATATGCTTCACATAAACTGAAACTTATGCAGAATCTTAAGCTGCCAGATCGGGAGGCAACACACTTCCTAATTAACGGGATCAACACTCCTGCTCTTCGTGGGATGGCCGCCTTGTTGAAAGCGGACAACATTGATCAGTTCCTTGAGCAAATGCATAATTTAGTCATGGCATATGATGATTCTGGTAAAAAGTCTCCGCTTGCATCAAAGAAAATGGATAAAGAGAAAGCCAAAGGCCTTAAAGGCGCATCGGAAAAGCTTAACACATCAGCGAGCTCATCGAAAGACTCCTACTGCGTATACTGTCGTAAAAAAGGACACGTTCGAGCGGATTGTTACCGATTGAAGAGGAAGGAAGAGCAGACCAGTTCGTCATCCACTTCCAAGCCCGTTTCTACGGTGTCAGCAGTAGACGACGTCTCGTCCACTACAGAATCAGTTGCGTGTGTCAACGAAAGTGTTAGATTAGAAATATGCGATACTAAGCTAAAGTAATCGAACTGAACAATATCAAGTGTTCGTTGTAAGCGTTATTAGATACCGGCAGTCCCGTATCCTTTATAAATCCTGCGGTGTATGAATCCGGGTGCGCCCGGATTGAGGCACGGGTGCTCCCGTGTCTCCGTGCGGATCAGGTAGATGAACAGGTCGGAAGCCGGCCTGGGTGCGCCCAGGACGGCGGTTGCACTCCGGGTGCGCCCGGATTGAGGCACGGGTGCGCCCGTGTCTCCGTGCGGATCGATCGGGTGCTCCCGATCTGGAGGATTCGTGATCGTAGGTAGAGAACCAGGTCAAGTCAGGAAGAGGATCGGGACAGGACTGGTGTCTCGGTCTACGCTTGACGCGCTTATATACCCACCCGGCGTGGGCAGCCGGGTGGGGAATCACGCGCGCGGGTCATGCCGCGCTGTGCCCGTTGGCGGCGTCGGCCGCGTGATCGCGGCATGCGGTTCAGTCGGAGAAGGGGCTAGTGGCGAAGCAGGCGTATCGCCACAAATTATATTTTAAGAAACCGAGTAAATCTCTTAGTGCTATGGGTAGCCCATATAAAGCTTTAAATCATACTCCAATTCATGTCGTGGGTTTGGTATCAACTTGTATTAAATTAGAAAAATTGTCTGATTTATCCTTAAAGGTGAATTTACAGGTGTTGCAAGACGATCGGTTGTCTATCGATTTATTAATTGGTCGAGATTTTTTCCAGGACAATAGATTATCCGTCCTCTACAATCCGACAAGCAAGGAGGAGCAAACATTACGTTTGTTTTCCGAGGTTGCGTCGGCCGAAATCATCGGTGACGTTCAGAAAGTAAAGTCAACTCTGGCAGAAGTTAACACGGATTTTGATTTTAATACGAACCAAAGATTATTAGCCATTATCCAAGAAGTGGAAGATATGAAAGTATCGCCGATCCAAGACGATTATTTGGTAACCGTAGCACTAAAGGATAACTCGACATATGCGTACGCTCCTCGACGATTCGCGTGGACGGAGAGAGTCCAAATTAGGGAAATCGTAGATGACCTGCTGGAGAGAGGAATAGTGAAGCCTAGCGTGTCCCCCTACTGCGCTCGCGTAGTGCCGATAAAGAAGAAAAATGGGACATTACGTTTATGTGTGGATTTGCGCCCTCTCAACGCGCGCGTCGTTAAACAAAAATACCCCTTTCCGCTGATAGAGGACTGTATAGCACGGTTGAGCAATAAGAGGATCTTTTCGTTGTTGGACTTAAAGGATGGCTTTCATCAAATAAAAGTCCATCCAGACCACACCAAATATTTTGCCTTTGCCACGCCGGACGGGCAGTATGAATTTAATCGACTTCCTTTTGGATTTTGTGAGGCCCCGGCCGAATTCCAAAAGAGGTTGATTCACATTTTTCAACCATTAATTAGAGAGGATAAAATTATAGTATATATTGACGATATCTTGATCCCTACAGTCACAGTGGATAAAAATTTGAGTATTTTGAAACAGGTACTTTTATTGCTCAAGCGCTATGAATTCCAGCTTAATTATAAGAAATGTCTATTCCTAAAAATCAAAATAGAGTATCTCAGATACATCCTTTCCCCATCTGGGATCACTTTAAGCTCTCGTCATACGGAGGCAATCAAGAACTTTCCTAAACCAAAGAAGGTGGTGGAACTCCAGCGGTTCCTAGGCCTCACAGGCTATTTCCGTAAATTTATCAAAAATTACGCATTAATAGCAAAGCCTCTACAGAACCTACTGCGTAAAGAAACTGATTTTAACTTTGATGACAGCTGTGATCGAGCTTTCAATACTTTAAAACAGGAATTAGTTGTATATCCTGTATTACGATTGTTTAATCCATTTGCAGAGACTGAGCTGCATACGAATGCGAGCTCAGTGGCCCTAGCAGCAATTCTGTTCCAAAAACAAGAAACGGGGCAATGGGCACCTGTCGCGTACTACAGTCAGACGACTAACAACGCCGAGGTTAAATACCATAGTTTTGAGTTGGAAATGTTAGCAGTCGTGAAATCGATGGAAAGGTTCCACATGTATCTGTATGGACTTGATTTTACCGTAGTTACGGATTGCCATGCGTTGGTCTACGCAGTAAACGAGGCCCATTTGAATCCGAGGATTGCAAGGTGGGCTCTACGCCTACAGGACTATAAATTCAAAGTTATCCATCGCGCCGGGCCATAGGATGGCCCATGTCGACGCCCTGAGCAGAATTGCCGCGTATGTTAATGCAATGCCCCTAGAAAGGGAGTTAGAGTTCCGCCAACTGCTTGATCTCCGATTAAAAGCGATCGCTGAAGAGTTAGAGTTCGCAGATAACGAGAAGTTTGAGCTCATCGATGGGTTAGTGTATCGTAAAGGTCAGGATAAACCTCGTTTTGCGGTCCCCGATGCGATGGTGGACAACATTGTTCGGACTCATCATGATGAAATGGCTCATTGCGGTGTGGAAAAAACTCTGCAAGGAATCAACGTAAACTATTGGTTCCCATCAATGCGAAAACGCATTCAAGATTATATTAGCAATTGTCTGGATTGCCTTGTAACCAGTACTTCGGCAAATTCCAAGGAAGGTGAATGACTGACAGTCCGACGGAACCATTTCGAATTTTACATGTTGATCATTTCGATCCTTTGACGGAGACACCTAAAGGATTTAAGCATATTCTCGTCGTTATAGACGCGTTCACTAGATATACATGGTTCTTTGCGGTTAGATCTACTGGTTCCAAAGAAGTGGTTGAACACTTCACGATGTTGTTCCATATGTTTGGAAACCCGGATCTAATAATTTCCGACAGAGGTACGGCCTTCACCTCCCAGGAATTGGCGGAGTTCTTACGTGCAAAAAAAATAAAACACCGATTGGTTGCAGTAGCGGCCCCATGGGCCAATGGCTTAGTGGAAAGAGCCAATAGGTTCCTCAAATCTTCCTTGAAGAAGATTATTGAGGAACAACAGGACTGGCACGCCTGCCTAAACACCGTGCAATATGTAGTTAACAATACCCATCATGTGTCTCTTCAAGCTTCTCCATCAAAAATGTTGTTAGGCTATGATCAACGTAACCACTCGGATGCTGCTTTAGTCAAGCTTTTATACAAAGTCGCTAAAATAAAGTTTGAGTGTGATAAGGAATGAGATTTGACGAGAGAATTGGCAATAGAGGTTACTAACAAAATTAAGCACTATAATAAGCAGTATTACGACAAAAGACACAAAAGGCCAACATTGTACAAGCCGGGTGATTACGTAATGATCAGAGATTTTGTGATTAAGCCAGGTGAGGATAAAAAGCTAAAGCCCAGTTATAAAGGTCCGTATAAAGTGTCAAAAGCGTTAAATAAAAATCGCTACGTTGTTCAAGACATCCCCGGATTTAACGTAACGTCAAGACCGTATAACTCTATATTGTCGCCAGATCGTATGAAGTTATGGATCAAACCGGTTGGCGATGATGAACAAGAGCGGAATATGTAGTTTTAAGCGTAACATTATAGGATTAAGGTTTGCGTTAATATTAAGCATTCAGACCACTGATTATCTCAAATTATTTTAGGGTTTCCAAGCTGTTATTTATTTTTTTTTGTGAGTGGTTTTAAGTTTTATTTTTACAATTAAAATTGTATGCGATTGATTCATTCGCGAGTTTTATAAGGGCCCGTTCGAACTTTTTGTTAAAGTTAAGTTTGTATTTACTTTCGGTCATAAAATCGGGTCGATTTATCTTTAAGGCTGGCCGACTGTAAGATATTTTAGAGTTAAGACATCTAGTCTTTGCGTTGTCATGCCTAGTCCCTAGAAACACGCCTAACGCGTGATTGGTCAATGCGTTATTCCATAAGTGCAATCATTTCTGGCGCGCTTTATTTTATGTGTGATTGGTCGAGGCGGTTGTTACCGGTGGAAGTGTGGCGAGAGAAGGGGAAAAGAGAGTCAGTCTTGCACTTACCGGCATACGAGTTGTGTATCTTCGAGGGTTATAATTTCCATTGTTATTACTTGTAGCCATTCCGTGAAATATATCGAACGTGCAAGTATCCACAGAGTATCCGTTACCTTTGCCTCCTCGTTATCCTGATATTACGTTCGCGTCGCGATTATGACATGAGTGATTTCCATGCCGTTTCCTAGTCACCTCGTGGTTTTACGGATCGTGAATTGACTCAAGCATTGCTATGCATAGCATCTTGGAGGATTGATCGGTGCATCGTCTTGTTATTTTTGAAGAAACAACGATATTCTACACATGTTTCTGGCAATGCAGCGTATACATAATATTCAACTTATTCAAAGATTCAATGTCTTCATAATGTGTATCAATATTTTCGATATAGACTTCTTCTCTCGCGTCATCCAGTAACAGATCCCGCAGCCATTCTCGTTTCTCATGTCCCTTGACGTACACGATGGGTGATATCTCGTTCTCCGTCGCACCCATCACTGCCGTTGTAATCAAAGTTCTAGCCTTGCCGTATGGAATCATTCCGTCTTCCCATTGTAATCCGTGATGATTCGCTGTCAACCAAGATGCATGCTGTTTTTCCGCTTTGGTGAGAAGCCACCATGGTGCAATGCTTCCAAAAATATAGTGAGAGAGGACAGATTCCTCTCTGAGAGCGGCAAACTCCTTCACGACAAAGTTTCTGCCGACGATAAAGCCTTGCAGATCCACGAACGTTGGTACGGATATGACGATGTTTTTTTATTGTTGTTGAAAAAAGACTGCGGTCGACCTTAATGCATCGTACATTTTATATCAATGCTGTGGCACTCAGGTGATTTTGCGCACTACGTTGGTCAACGGATTGTACTGAATTACGCGATCGTGTATAATGAGACAGTACGCGGTGGTATTTGCCGGTACATTCTCTTTGCACTCAAATTCCAATCTTACATCCACGGTGGCACTCTTGATGGACTCGTTTTGTCGTGAGCAATTGATGACCACAAAAGGTCCTTTCTTTAGAAACGTAAGCACTGTACAAAACGTTTTATAGTAGGCACATCCGTAATAGGCTTGACGAAAACGTGCATACATATCATAAAGCATAGCACATCTTTTTTTATCGAAATCTAAGTTCAGGTCATCGTATGGATAAAATTCAGAGTTCAAATAGAGTTTCACGTTGGTCAGTTCACAATCGTCAAATCGGCTCGTATCCTCGGACATGACGTTCTTTCGACCAGTCTGCAGCGCAAAAATAACGTATCGCGGTTTTTCAAGTTGACTCGTGGTTTTTACAGTCCACGAATGCTTGGTAGTGTTTTGCAACAGAGGGTACTTGTACAGGTCCCACGAACGAAAACCCATGTTGAGATATCGTCCGCTTTCCAAAGTACGCAGCATCGATAGCTCATTTATCTCCTTCAGCATAACGTGAGGCATTCGCCATTGTACCTTGAATATATCAATCACGGGCTCGAGTGCAGGATTTCCCACAACGCAATTGTTGTCGTTGCGTGCGGGTATTAAAATCAATTCGTGACGAGCGTTAATAACCACAGATTTGTAATCCTCGCAAAATCCCAATAGTGTGTTCAGTGGTACGCAAAAGTTAAAATATCCATTCAATATGACTGATGAAATATTCCATCCAGCATTTAGCATAATCATTCCTTTGTCATACGATAGCGATACATAGTTTTTGAGCGTGCTGGTAATTCCCACATTTCTGTTGCGATCAATTTCCACACCGTCAAGTTCGTAACGAATCTCATCGTACATGAATGCGACGCAATTATTTTCCAATGTCACATCAAATCCCTCGGCAGGTTTGTTATCGTTAATTTTCCCTCGATGTATAGAAGACATTCACATGGCAACGTGTACAGATCCTGTTGCTGTATGGATATTCTTATCTCGTCGCTATGTCCGAACGTTGTGTTGGCAAACGGATTGTACGTGTGAGACTCGATCTTGACGATGCGATCGTCGAAGATTGGCTCAATTCCGATGTTGAGGATGTCAGTCATTGTTCACGTCAGACGTTTCGCACCGCAAATCCCAAAGATTTTAAAAATTCAACGTTCGTTGCGTTGAGTTTCTTTTTCTTGATACAACCGCGTGACTGAATATTGTCAAACGTTGACGTCGCTATCGTTCTCTCAAAGTTGGTCTGCTTGTCTCTCACGCGCTCCGATCCGTTCAATACGAGCATCTCATGCGTCGCACGCGTTATCGCCGTCGTCGTCGTACGTGCAACCTGATGGTGATCTCTTCTCCTCGAAAGTTGAGCAATCGTCCGTCCTGATCGACGATGCGTATCGTTAAATCCGTAATGCTCCGTGCGACGATCGGCAGATAAATGATCTGCGTCGGCGTTTCCGATATCTTATATCCTGGTGGCACTCTCGGTGAAAATTCATGTATCGTGTGCATGGGTTTACTGTTGCAGTACGCGCCCGCGGTCACGTTAGACTCAATGCGGATAATGTTCACGTTGATGATGTTAATCGGCATGTTCGATTCGTGCCACTGTCCCGGCTTCAGCACGCGGTACGATGAAAATCTCAGCAGCGGTCCAATGTTGTTGTACTTGCTAAAGTTTATTTTGTAGGCGCATTTAATCTCGCTTTTCATCGTACTGTAATTAGCGCGGAGCACTATCGGATATTCTTCATCTTCATCGTCGATGGGTCGCGGACGTTTTCGCGAAATTGCACGCATTCTCAAAAAATCATTTATGGCTTGCAGCTCGTACGATCCCTCGGGAATCGTAATTTTTTCCAAATCGTTGTCAAAGTAAAATTTATTATTCGAAGCATTCACGTTCGGTATCGTGTAATAAGTTTCAAAGTCCATTAGACCGAGCTCGTAATCGTCATCGCTCAAATCTATGGGTGGAAAGTAGTTTACGGCAAGGACACTGCTCTTTCCGGTCAACGTAAGCGTCACCGACATGATGAAAGAAGCCGCTCAATGAATACTGAGTCCTCACGACACCTCGTCAAGCTTTAAATTCGCGCGTGTTGACTGTTCGGAAAAACCATAGACACATCTGTCCACAGATGTTCTGACCGTAACGTTGATAAGATGCGTGATTATATTCTATCGTCACATCGTCTCCGAAATACTGCGTGAGTTCTTTAGGCGGCCGAAGATTACCAAAACTGTCGAAATATACCACGTAATTTTCCCTCTTTGCATACGCCACCCACTGAGTGCCGGGACCCATCGCATCATCTAGATTTACGATACCGCTCTCGTTTCGACGTACACCGCTTATCGGTAATGCGTTACGCATAAAAACACCTCTAAAGTATGGTACACGCATGCGTCTTGCCAGTTGATCCAATTGTACGTTTGTTGTCACACCCGTAGGCATTTTTAACGTTTTTTTTTTAATGACGTTTTTTTTTCTTTTTGGCTGTTACTCCCTGCCCGCGTTTGTACGGGGCGAGATACACTCCTCGCCCATACTTGTACGGAGCGAGATACACTCCGCGACCTTCCATCGTGCGATTGTGGCGATGTAGCTCCTCGAGCTGACGTCGCGCGGCTTTGCCATCGCTCACCACTTTTGCCACTTCAGCCGCTCCGCCGATCAAGGATCCGAGCGCGCCCAACATTGGTAGAATCGACAATATGCCGCCGCGTTTTGCTGCCGGAAGTATCCGTTTTTTTTTCGCCGCCTTTTTCTTCGTCTTCGTTTTCATACCCATACCGATCTTCGTCTTGGCTTTCATCGCCGCCCAGACAGCTGTGGCTGCGGCTCTCTCACCGAGAGCGGAATCCCTCGCGACGATGCGTCTTCGCGCTTTTTCGGCGAGTATCCGGTCCGCCGTGTGTCTCTCCGCGAGATCGTTACTCCGAGAATACGCTATGTCGTGATCGCGGCACGCCGCGTCCAGTGGATTTATACCCTGATCGCCTCTCGCCAATCGCTTTTCCAAATGAGTACCCGGGCCGCAAAACTGATAGCCGGGAATATGTAACTCGAAAGGAAGCGCGTTTATCGCACGATTCAGCAGACTGCCGCCTTTTACGGATTCGCTCGAAGCCGTTGCTGACATGCGTCGCAATTCTTTATCAATGGTGGCGGACCGTCAATATGCGTTTGATGACACGGTAAATTATAATGTTCCAGGCACCGACGATGTTGTTGAATTTCGGGATCCGCTCTAATATCTTCTGGAAGTTTATCCCACACATAATCTATGTAATTAGAAAACTGCCGCAGTAGAATGATCTTGGGTATATACTTCAATTGTTCGACGATTAAATCGTAAATGTCACTGTAATCCGTCAGAAGCAAAAACATTTCGAATACTGAACGACTCGTGGTGCACACATATAAATAGGCACGTTCTCACAACTTCGTCATTGCATTTTTGTTGCAAACATACGGTTCGTGCAACAATCGCCGGCGATCAAAGTGACTAATTTCGACGACAGATTACGGTCGATGGGAGACAACGCGGAAATGCAACGCAAACACGGTACGATGCTACCGAGTACTATACGCGCGATCGTTTGCGGCCCTTCGAATTGCGGTAAAACCAACGTTTATAAGTTTACTGGAAAGTCCACACGGTGTACGTTTCGAGAATGTGTATGTATACTCAAAGTCGTTGCAACAGCCAAAATATCAGTACTTGGAGAATTTTATGACATCGATCGACGAAATCGGCTACTTTGCATTCTCCAATAACAGTGACGTCATTCCACCGAGCGAGGCGCGTCCAAACTCAATCTTCGTCTTCGATGACGTCGCATGCGATAAACAAGACGTAGTGAGAGATATTTCTCGATGGGTCGACACTCGAACGTCGATTGTTTCTACCTATGTCAGTCGTACGCGAGAATACCAAAACATCTCATACGCGACAACGCCAATTTACTAATCCTATTTAAACAGGATGGTACCAACTTGAAACATGTGTACAACGATCACGTGAACCGACTTGTCGTACGATGAATTTTGTGTGTTATGTCGCGGTTGTTGGCAGCGCGAGTATGAATTCGTAGTGATAGACAAGGGCAGCTCGTTTAATAACGGACGATACAGAAAAGGATTTAACGTGTTCGCAATACCGCGAAGCGGCTCGTCGTTACCGATACCTTGTAGTCAAACGTGAGCAATCGACGTTTCTTTCAACATGGCTGGGAGCAGTGAGCGCAAAAAGATTGTGAGAGGGATTGAGAAAATGAGCGAATCCATCCGCAAGAAATATCGCGCTTTGAAGACCGGTAAAATCGAGAACGATATCGTGACGAAGAGACACCTCGGACCAATTATCGAGCCGCTGCAAAAAATCGTTGACAATTCTAGCGCATACGCGATAAAAGACGAACCGGTGTCGCGTAACGATGACGTAGGGATTGAAATGCCGGCCGTCCAGAAACGTAAAAAGAATGCGATATGGAGTAAGATGAGAGGAAACGAGTGGATCGCTCGTTAATCGAATCACCTGAATCTCCGAAGCGATATAGGTTAAACGGCGACGATGCACCGTTGACCTCTACACCGCGTGCGATGATCGGAAACGTACAACCGATGACGGCGACGACAACGAACGATATCCTCACGACCGCGAATGTTTTCGAAACTACGGACGATTCACTCGCAACAGTCGTTCAAGGTCAGATGCAAACAGTGGAGGGTCAAGAAACGTTGCGTGATCATTTGGGTCCGCTTAGTCAAAAATACATCTTGCCTGTCCTACGCGGTGACAAAGAGAGCGGTATAGATAAAGTGTACGGCGTTTATCTCGGCAAGGATGGAATGATGCTCGGTAGCAAACGTTTCGACGTGGACGACAACGATAACATACTCGTTGACGATGTGAAATACATCGGTACGCCCGGTCTTTACGAGCTGATTTTGAAGAAAATTCCCAACGATGACGAATACACGGAAGATGATATGCGAAAGTACAAAAATATACTGTTAACGACTAATGTGCATAGACGCAATTAAAATGCTGACGATCAACTACGGAGCAACAGGGGATACAAGTACAAAGATGTAATCGCACCGTTACTATCGATTGGAAAGAAGAAATCCGGAGGAGGATTTCCTCGCGCTATAACGCTAAACGACAACGCGATCGATTACGTACACTGGGATGATCCCAACGAGCTAGCGGATCGCCTGCGATTGCTCGAAGCTTCGCGCCAAGCTGGTCACAACGCTCACGACGAGATACTGTCGATCATCGAGGAACTTCGCGAAGCTGGTCTTATTATAAATTAACTGACGCATCGTCAAAACGAATCAGTCGATCGGTGTTCTTACTCGAAAAAATGTCGTCAATCAACAAATTCGGACTATTTGAACGCAGAAATGACGCAACAGTTGACAATTCGCATCATTGGAGCAGATTGATGAGAAATTATATTCGTGATAACGCGTTGTGCCGCGTCGCTATGGACTATGATGTAAAGTCGCGCAAGATTTGCTGCGTAGCGCAGCCTGAGACCGATACCGACGTCGTTAACAAACTGTACGTGGAACAATGCCTTAAAATTGTGAAAAATCTGCAGAAAGAGAGTCAGACGAGAAGCAGACTGCGATCGAGAAAGACGTACGAGCGTTACGGACTGCGATCGAGAAAGACGTGCAAGCGTTACGGACTGCGATAAACGAACTTCGGCGTGCAATTACCACCGAGTCAGGGACGGCTAACGAACGTCTTGCGAACGACTTTCGAACAGCAAGGAACGACAATCGAACCTTTAACGAACGACGATGAACAGTAATGAACGGTACGGGAACGGCTATGAACGGCTCATGGACGACAACGGGCGACAGCAAACGACCAAGGAACGGCTGTCGGACAGCTATCAAATGGCTATCGAACGGGCCAGAAACGGCTACGAACGGGAGTAGTAAAGCTAGGCTGGTTCTAACTCACATTGGGGTGGGGGTATGACGTCACAGGAGTGGGGGGTATGACGTCACAGGAGTGGGGGTAATCAATTAATTAATCAATTAAATTAATCAACCAATCAATTAAATTAATCAAACAATCAATTAATTAATCAATCAATCAATTAAATTAATCAAACAATCAATTAAATTAATCAAAACAATTAAATTAATCAATCAATCAATTAAAAAATCAATTTTTCTTCTTATAAAAGAAATAAATAATCAATCAATTAAATTAATCGATCAATCAATTAAAAAATCAATTTTTCAATTTCTACTTATAAAAATTTATAAATAATAAATAAATAAATAAAAAACCTATGAATCACTCAGTTTTTATAAAATATCCGGCGCCTGAAGATAAGATTCTAGTGCGTCACGCTGTGCGATATGTTTAAACATTGTCACAAATTCCTAAAATTTTTTCTTATCTTTTTTGTTCAAAGGGACAATAAGACCCAAAAGAAAACATCAATTCCGAGTTCCATGACTCACTCAGTTTTTATAAATTTCCGACGCCGGAAGATAAGATTAGATATTCTAGTGCGTCACACGATAGTGTTTAAACATTGTCACAAATTTCTAAAATTTTTTCTTATCTTTTTTTGTTCAAGGGACAATAAGACCCAAAGAAACATAAATTCCGATTTCTATAAATTCTATGAATCAGTCAGTTTTCATAAATATCCGGCGCCGGAAGATTAGATATTCTAGTGCGTCACCGGGTTACATGCAAACCTTTCCGTTTTTTTCCCCACCAAAAAAAACATTAACGCGTATTGGGTAGTTTTGAAAATTCCATCTCTTTAAGATCTTTCTTGAGCAATAAGGTAAGATCAGTTCTCAATCGCCCGTGAAAGAGAATATACCTTGCTCTGTGCGTCGAATAAAGTTTCTATCTTTAACAATAAGTCGCGTTAGAGCGCCAAAACGCGTGGCCGCTATTAAAGTCGGTGACTGCAGTAAAAAGTGGAAGTGAATTAATTCGAATAAAGCAGTGTGACATAAAACATGGAGCATCTCGAGGAATCTGAAAGCGATCTGTTGGAGCAGGCTGATAAAGTCGTTACCGCGGAAGAATGTTTAGCGTGGATGCAACGATGCGACGAGCTTATTGAAGAGCTCGAAGAACGCAGTCGTGCTAAGCGTCCAAGGCTCACGATTGGAAATAAGCAATCTTTGGTAGCTCGAATCGCGCGAATCGAGGGATTGAAGAAACAACTAGAAAGACGTTTTGTGCACGTCGGTGGCGCTTACGCGAGCACAAGTGGCGATAACGCGGAGAGACTCGTTTGGCGAGAGATCGAGACCGCATTTGAAAATCGCATACTAACAGGCGCGGTGATTAACACAAATCACATCGAACCGCGAACATTTCTAAAAGACGCCGGTGGTGTAGTGCTCGAGCAAGTGCAAGACGCCATTGAAAAATACAATAGCGTAAAAGTGAACACCATATTCAATGGGGAGTTTGTGACCGGCGATAAACGTGCCAATAAAAGTATTAATACAAAAAATTGTGAACTCTATCGAACAACGGATCTGCAAGATTGGTACGAGCGACGCATCATCGAACCCACCCTGGCATCCCTCGAAGAATTCCAGGAGCGGGATAGCGGATGGGCATTGTCGCGGATACTTAATTTGGTCATCAACGTAAACAAGCATAATCCATTGCACGCGGGATGTAGAGTGGAAATGCCGCGAGAAATAAAATTGAAGAGAGCGGTAATCAACGTGCAATCGAAGGATGATGCATGCTTTGCATGGTCGATAGTCGCCGCTTTGTATCCTGTTGAGAAAAATGCCGATAGATGCACCTCGTATCCACACTATGCAACAGTGCTGAATCTTCAGGATATTGAGTTTCCAATGACTCTTAAAAATATCAATAAATTTGAACGGTTAAATAATATATCAATAAACGTATATGGCATCGGGGAGCAGAATAAGAAGAATACGCTAAACATTCTCCCGCTACAACTTACCGGTGATAAAAAGGAGAAGCACATTAATTTGCTGTATGTGGAGGATCCGCAGGACAACGTTGGACATTTCGCGTGGATTAAAAATTTATCCCGCCTCGTGAGCTCGCAACTCAGCAAAAAAAATAATAAAAAATATTTTTGTGATCGGTAAGTGTACATCTTAATAAAATTTATTAAAATAATTGTTACTACTTGAAAGATATATAAAAAAATATATATTATTTTTTCAGATGTCTCCACTATTTCCACAAAAAGGAGAAATTGGAAGCCCACACCATTGATTGCGGAAGGATGAACGACTGCGCTATCCGATTACCAAGCGAAGACGACAAATGGCTCAGCTTTGGCAATTGGAGCAACAAGGAGTGAGTTCCGTTCATCGTGTACGCCGACCCTGAATGTGTCCTGCAGAAGACGGACAAGAATTCAAGTACGTACCAGCACCACCACCAGGTATTCAGCGTTGCATATTACGTGCGGTGTTCGTACGACGACTCGTTATCGTCGTATCGGTTTCGCCGCGATAAAGATTGCGTCGCGTGGTTCGTCGGCGAACTTGAAAATCTTGCGCACCGCGTAAAACAAATTTTATCAACAAATGTCCCCATGGAAACTCTTTCTAACGAGCAGCGGGAGACATACCGTAGCGCGACACATTGCCACATTTGCGAGAAACCGTTCACGCAAAACGACAACCGAGTACGCGATCATTGTCATATGACCGGGCGTTACAGAGGTCCCGCGCATTCAAACTGCAATTTGAATTATAAAAATTCACATACAATTCCCATAGTTTTCCATAATTTATCCGGTTACGATTCTCACTTCGTTATTAAAGAAATAGCTACCGCGTTCGAAGGCTCAGTTGATCTTTTACCAATAACAAAAGAAAAATATATTTCATTCACAAAAAATGTCATAGATACCACTGAAAGATCAAAATTCTCAAACGATAATTACATAAAATTACGGTTTATTGATTCATATAAATTTTTAAGTAGTAGCCTTGATAAACTGGCATCGTTCCTTACTAAAGATAAGTTGAAAATTTTACGCTCCGAATTTTCTCAATTATCGATTGAGGATTTTGATCTTTTGACGAGAAAAGGTGTGTTTCCATATGAATATATTGATTGCGTTGATAAATTGGAGGACCTCTGTTTACCGCCACGCGAATCATTTTATAGTTCATTAACCGGTGAGACCGTATCCGAGAGCGATTACGCGCACGCCGCGAACGTGTGGAAACAATTCTCGATCCGAACCTTGGGCGAATACAGCGATTTATATTTAAAAACGGATGTCTTGTTATTGGCTGACATTTTTGAAAATTTCCGTGATAGTAGTATGGCGAGTTATGGTTTGGATCCCGCTTATTATTATACTTTGCCCGGTTTTACATGGGACGCTATGTTAAAACATACGCGTATAAATTTCGAATTGCTCACGGACATTGACATGGTCATGTTTATCGAACGCGGAATACGTGGTGGCCTTAGTCAATGTTCTGGTAGATACGCGCGAGCCAATAATAAGTACATGCAGTCGTACGACCCATCGAAACCTTCCACATATTTAATGTATTTTGACGTCAACAATCTGTACGGGTGGGCGATGTGTCAACCGCTGCCTTACGCGAGTTTTCGATGAGTCGAAGACGTCTCTAACTTTGACGTGAGCGCGATCGCTTCGGATTCGCCCACAGGTTACGTTCTCGAAGTCGATCTCGAGTATCCGCAAACTATACACGATGCGCACGCCGACTTACCGTTTTGTCCGATACGCGATAAGCCTCCCGGTAAACAACAGGAAAAACTTCTCGCCACAGTCAATGATAAGAAGCGTTACGTCATTCATTACCGTAACCTGCAGCAGTGTACGCGTCATGGCCTTCGCGTCACAAAGATACACCGCGTGTTAGAGTTTTCACAATCTCCATGGCTTCGCGATTACATCGAACTGAATACGAAATTTAGAACTCTCGCGACAAACGATTTTGAAAAAAATTTATATAAACTGATGAACAACGCGGTATTTGGTAAAACCATGGAGAATGTTCGAAATCATGTCGACGTTAAACTCATAACACAATGGAACGGACGGTATGGCGCGGAGGCGATGATCGCAAAACCGAATTTCCATAGCAGAAGCATCTTCTCCGAGAATTTAATCGCGGTCGAAATGCGAAAACTCGAGGTGAAATTTAACAAACCGATATACGTAGGTATGTGCATTCTTGACATATCGAAAGTCTGTTTGTATGAATTTCATCACGAGTACATGGCACCGCTGTATCGCGATAATTGTAAGATAATGTATACAGATACCGATAGTCTCGTATACCACATCGAGTGCCACGATGTTTACGAGATGATGAAGCGCGATATTGCGAGATTCGACACTAGCGATTATCCAATTGACAACGTGTACGGTATACCGCTCGCGAATAAAAAGATACCCGGTCTAATGAAAGATGAAAATAACGGGATGATCATGACGGAATTCGTTGGGCTCAGGGCAAAGATGTATGCTTTGAGGGTGGACGGTAAAAAAGACACGAAAAAAGCGAAAGGTGTCAAAAGTAACGTCGTAGCGCGGGCTATAACGTTCGATGATTACACGCGGTGTCTGAATGACGAAATTGAAATAACACGTCGCCAATTTTGTATAAGATCCAAATTGCATAAAGTGTACACGGTATCTGAAATGAAAATCGCCCTGAGTCCGTACGATGACAAGCGGTATATCGTACCAGATTCGTATAATACTTTGCCATGGGGACATTACCGTATACCATTGTAACATATATATATGGCATATATTCCCCGGTATATATATATACAGGGTGACCAATGGGAATGTGTTGAAAGTAAACGGTTATATATCCCCTCCTCGATTTCGGTAACTGTTTTACCGACTAGGGTCCGCTACCTAAGACCCGTCAATTTCATTTGAACCGTCGTATAAACCGATTTGCGAGTTATAGGATGGACGCGCTAAGCATCGAAGAAAAAGTGTTTCTCATCGAGTGCTTCTATAGTAGAGGCAAAAACTATAGTCAGGCGTATCGTGGATTCCGTAGTAAATATGGATCTAAAAAAGTTTCAAGCGAAACAATACTCAGAAGGTATGTTTTTGATACTTTTTACCCACGCTCCCTCTCCCTGGAATCGCGTCATCATTCCAATGTTGGTTAGGTGAGATTTTATTTTTATTTGTCGATATTTTTTGGCAGGATTATTGATAATTTTGGTATGTATGGCACTTTGAACGATCGTAGACATGATTTACCTGGCCCATCTCGTACCGTTACAACGGACGAAACAATTGATGACGTTAGAAATTATTTTGACAAAAATCCAAACACCTCGATTAGGAAAGCTGCTCAGGTTTTGGATTTAAAGCGAGAAACTCTCCGAAAAAAAAATTCTTTCCCCATGCAAAGAAACGCGGATTAGTAAAGAACTTCCATTTTATGCAGGATGGCGCGACCCCACATCGTACACGCGAAGTCTTTGAATCGATACATGAAGTGTATGGCAACAGAGTAATTGGATTAGGATACCCGAAATTTGCTCATGGAGGTCTGGAATGGCCTCCTTATTCACCTGATTTGAACCCGTGTGATTTTTTTCTTTGGGGTTACCTCAAAGACAAATGTTACGCCGTACAACCTCAAAACACCGCAGAGCTGATAAATAGTATTAAAAAATGCACTCGCAGCATTCCTACATCTATGTTAGATAATGTATTTCAAAGTACGTATTAAGCGTACGTAAATTTGAAAAAGCTGTATCAAGCTAAATCTCAAGCGAAAAAAGCAAAACGATCGATGCACGGCTCGATATTATTGCTACAATTCTTTGACGCTTGACTATCACGTTTATTCGACTTCCTTCATTCGTACCTAGCGAGAAGACTTCCCCCACTCTTGCTTACCGCGCTGGCGGAGAAGTCTCCTCGCCAGCGCGGTAAGCAAGAGTGGGGGAAGTACGCTTTGCTATACGAGAACTATAGCAAAGGCGCGCGGGAGAGGCGCGCGGGAAGAGGCGCACGGTCAGTGGTGGGGACGTCGGAAATATCGCGGCGTTACTACTTGGCTTGTCGGCCCGCCTGAGTTGCGCAGGCCTGCTGTAGGTAATTACATTAACAAGTTACCTTTCCAGAATGGCTGATTATAGTCCTAATGAGATTGTTGATATTATATTAGTTTTAGGGGAGTGTCATAGCAATTACAATGCAGCATCAAGGCTTTATGCTCAACGTTTTCCTGAAAGGCGACATCCAACTGATATGACAATACGTAGTTTAGTCCAAAGAGCTCGCAATGGACATTTTGTTCGTCAACGTCAACATCATGAATATGACGAAAATGATGCGCGAGCTGTAACTATTTTAGCAATACTTCACCTTAATCCTCATGTTAGTACTCGCCAGATTGAAAGGGAAATAGGTATACCACAAAGAACTGTTGTTAGAATTTTAAGAGCTCTAAATTACCACCCTTTCCACATCACTCTTACGCAGGCTTTACAGCCTAATCATCATCTGATGCGTATTGCTTTTTGCCAGTGGGCTTTACAAATGTTACACGATGATCCTAATTTTTTTAGGTATGTGCTTTTCTCAGATGAGGCTAAATTTTATAGTGACGGACAACTTAATAGACACAACTGCCATTATTGGTCAGATGTTAATCCCCACTGGTATAGGCCAATAGATCATCAAAATCGATGGAGTATTATGGTGTGGTGCGGCATTGTAAATGGTTATTTGATTGGACCTTATTTTTTTGAAGAGAACGTTGATAGACACAGTTACTTATCGTTGCTAAGAGATCACTTACCAGGCTTATTAGAAGATGTTGACTTAGCAACAAGAGCAAGAATGTGGCTTCAACAAGATGGTGCTGCACCGCATTATGCACTCATTGTACGTGCCTTTTTAAATGCCAGTTACAATGACAGATGGATTGGACGAAGGGGTCCAGTTGAATGGCCTCCTTGCTCACCAGATCTGACGTCGCCGGATTTCTTTTTATGGGGATACTTGAAAAATGTTGTTTTTGCTGAACGACCAACCACAAGAGATGATTTTATGGACCGCATTCGTAGAGCTTGTGCAGCCACTCCTAGAACTACCCTGCTTAGAACTGTGGATAGTTTTCAAAACAGATTGCAGTTATGCCTCGAAGCCAACGGAGGTAATTTTGAACAATTACTCCGTGGGTAATTCATTTAAATTACAGTGTCAGTGAGAGGCAAGGGGACTCACGATAATCAAGCACCCCGACGTGAGAGGCAAGGGGACTCACGATAATCAAGCACCCTAAAGGAAACAAAACTTACTACGTCCACGTCGTTGTTTCCGGGTAACGCTAAAAGTAAGATGAAAGTGCTTTTGACCTTGATATGACCTTCAAAAGGTCAGGTCGAAAAACTAAAAAATCCCTATGCTCATGTAAAAAGTGCCATTGTTTAAGAGCCCATTGTCAAGAAACAGGTTCTGCGGTCAAAAATAGGGTTTACTAATCAAAAAATGCGTTATGAGCCTCAAACAACCTTGAAAATTGACCTCAAGGTCAAGCTAGTCAAAGTGATTTACACTTTTACAATTCATTGACTTTGTTTAAGCATTATGCACATTTGTGTTACCCAGAAAACCACGTCATTTCAGAAAAAGTACACCAGATCGTTTTTCAGGCATTTCACCTTCATTTTTGACCTTTCCAAGGTCGCAAAAACAATTTTTTCATAAGACAAGTTTGATGTAAAATTTTCCGCTCTTTCGAAATCCGCAGTCAAAAATAGGGTGTCCCGTTTAAAAAAACCATTGTGACCTTGAAATAACCTTCAAAATTGACCTCAAGGTCAAAACCAATGGTACAATTTAACGACCCCCTCTGTCCTGGTCAACTTTTATCTAAACCATTTTTTTGTAGATACCGTAATTTGGAAGATATTCGGGTCCATAGATTAAAATGACTCACCCTGTATATTGTATATGTATTTCATATTCATTTTTATATATTGTATATATTTCATATTCATTTTTTATTGTATACACTTTTCATATGATATGTTTGAAATAAAAAAAAGTTTATATTAAATCACATTGTCCTTGTGTATCCATGAATTGTGCGATCCATCGAATCCCATCCACTTTACGTAAACTTTGTCACCCTTTCTACGCAGTACTTTCTCCACGAGATACACGTCTGGGTGAGTCGCGCGGTGCAACTCGTATTCATAGAACGCTCCAGCGACGGATTTTCCGCGATAATCTTCCAGTAGATACGTTACGGGATTAGTACGTTGTACTTTAACAATTTTAAACACCTCGGTGGTCCAATTTGGTGTGTAACCTTTCTCGAAGATGGTCTTGTACTTGCTAACGCGTACCTGGTCGTCCATTTTGAACTTTGCCGGACCCGCGATCTTTATGGTGCTGTACACCGTAGTCAAGAGTCTTTCGGCGATCATGGAGGTAACGTCGACAGGTCGCATGCCGATCGTTCGATGCACACGCGCGTTATAATTTGCAATGAGTCGCGGCAACATATCGATCCATTTGTAATTCCCGTTTAGCGTAAAAATCTTCCACATGTCGTTCTTCAACGTGCGATTGAATCGCTCAACGACCGAAGCCTTCAACACCGAATACGTGGAGTAGTGATTGATGTCGTGTTTCCTCAAAAGACGTTGCACATCGGTGTTGTAAAATTCCTTTCCCATATCGGTTTGCAAGTTTTTTGGACATCTCTTGCTCTCTCGAATTATCTTAGCGATAGTTTCGGCCGTCTCACTTCCACCTTTACTCTTGAGCGGTACAGCCCACGCGTACTTGCTCAATACATCGATGACGGTGAGTATGTAGTGGTAACCTCCGTTGAAACGTGAGTATGGACGCATCTCGACAATGTCTGCCTGCCACAGGTCATCGTATCCCCGAACTATAACGCGTCTTCGTGGAAAATTTCTTCTCGCCGGAGCGTGTAGTTCTTCAACGAGTTGTCGTTTTTCGGAACTGGCGACCTTGGATTTCGATGAGTTCATGTTTCGACGGTGCGATTGCTAACTGATTGGCATCAACTGATTGACGCGTAATACATGCGAAGAAATTACGATTTCTGTTTTTAACCGTTTATTTCCGTTTGTTATCTTTTAATAGCGGTTCTTTGTCGTCCGTTGGCGTTCGATAACGATCCATGACCCGTTCGTAGCCGTTTCTAACCCGTTCATAGCTGTTCCTGGCCTGTTCAACAGCCCCTCGATAATTGTCTGACAGCTGTTCCTTGGTCGTTCGTTGTCGTTCATTGCCGTCCCTGAGCCGTTCATAGCCGTTCCCGTACCGTTCATTACTGTTCATCGTTGTTTGTTACAGGTTTCAGGATTGTCGTTCTTGAGCTATTCGAAAGTCGTTTTGTTGTCGTTCGCAAACCGTTTGCAAGGTGTTCGTTAGCCGTCCCTGACTCGGTGGTAATTGCACGTCGAAGTTCGTTTATCGCAGTCCGTAACGCTTGCACGTCTTTCTCGATCGCAGTCCGTAACGCTCGTACGTCTTTCTCGATCGCAGTCTGCTTCTCGTCTGACTCTCTCTGCTGATTTTTCACAATTTTAAGGCATTGTTCCACGTACAGTTTGTTGGCGACGTCGGTATCGGCCTCAGGCTGCGCTACGCAGCAAATCCTGCGCGACTTTGCATCATAATCCATAACGACGCGGCACAACGCGTTATCGCGAATATAATTTCTCATCAATTTGCTCCAATGATGCGAATTGTCTGTTGCGTTATTTCTCCGTTCGAATAGCCCAAATTTGTTGATTGACGACATTTTTTCATGTAAGAACACCGATCGACTGATTCGTTTTGATGATGTGTCAGTTAATTTATAATAAGACCAGCTTCGCGAAGTTCCTCGATGATCGACAGTATTTCGTTGTCGTGAGCGTTGTGGCCCGCTTGGCGCGAAGCTTCGAGTAATCGCAGGCGATCCACTAGCTCGTTGGGATCATCCCAGTGTACGTAATCGATCGCGTTGTCGTTTAGCGTCATAGCGCGAGGTAATCCTCCTCCGGATTTCTTCTTTCCAATCGATAGTAACGGTGCGATTACATCTTTGTACTTGTATCCCCTGTTGCTCCGTAGTTGACCGTTAGCATTGTAATTGCGTCTATGTACATTAGTCATTAACAGTATACTTTTGTACTTTCGCATATCATCTTCCGTGTATTCGTCATCGTCGGGAATTTTCTTCAAAATCAGCTCGTAAAGACCGGGCGTACCGATGTATTTCACACCATCAACGAGTATGTTATCGTTGTCGTCATCGAAACGTTTGCTACCGAGCATCATTCCATCCTTGCCGAGATAAACGCTGTACACTTTATCTATACCGCTCTCTTTGTCACCGCGTAGGACAGGCAAGATGTATTTTTGACTAAGCGGACCCAAATGATCGCGCAACGTTTCTTGACCCTCCACCGTTTGCATCTGACCTTGAACAACTGTTGCGAGTGAATCGTCCGTAGTTTCGAAAACATTCGCGGTCGTGAGGATATCGCTCGTTGTCGTCGCCGTCATCGGTTGTACGTTTTCGATCATCGCACGCGGTGTAGAGGTCAACGGTGCATCGTCGCCGTCATTTAACCTATATCGCTTCGGAGATTCAGGTGATTCGATTAACGAGCGATCCACTCGTTTCCTCTTCATCTTACTCCATATCGCATCCTTTTCACGTTTCTGGACTGCCGGCATTTCAATCCCTACATCATCGTTATGCGACACCGGTTCATCTTTTATCGCGTATGCGCTAGAATTGTCAACGATTTTTTGCAGCGGCTCGATGATTGGTCCGAGGTGTCTCTTCGTCACGATATCGTTCTCGATTTTACCGGTCTTCAAAGCATGATATTTCTTGCGAATGGATTCGCTCGTTTTCTCAATCTCCCTCACAATCTTTTCGCGCTCACTGCTCCCAGCCATGTTGAAAGAAATGTCGATCGCGCACGTTTGACTACAACGAAGTATCGGTAACGACTAGCCGCTTCGTGGTATTGCGAACACGTTAAATTCTTTTCTGTATCGTCCATTATTAAACGAGCTGTCCTTGTCTATCACTACGAATCCATACTCGCGCTGCCAACAACCGCGACATAACGCACAAAATTCATCGTACGACATGTCGGTATTCACGTGATCGTTGTACACATGTTTCAAGTTGGTACCATCCTGTTTAAACAGGATTAGTAAATTGGCGTTGTCGCGTATGAGATGTTTTGGTATTCTCGCGTACGACTGACAGAGGTAGAAACAATCGACGTTCGAGTGTCGACCCATCGAGAAATATTCTCTCACTACGTCTTGTTTATCGCATGCCACGTCATCGAAGACGAAGATTGAGTTTGGACGCGCCTCGCTCGGTGGAATGACGTCACTGTTATTGGAGAATGCAAAGTAGCCGATTTCGTCGATCGATGTCATAAAATTCTCCAAGTACTGATATTTTGGCTGTTGCAACGACTTTGAGTACACATACACATTCTCGAAACGTACACCGTGTGGACTTTCCAGTAAACTTATCAAAACGTTGGTTTTACCACAATTCGAAGGGCCGCAAACGATCGCGCGTATAGTACTCGGTAGCATCGTACCGTGTTTGCGTTGCATTTCCGCGTTGTCTCCCATCGACCGTAATCTGTCGTCGAAATTAGTCACTTTGATCGCCGGCGATTGTTGCACGAACCGTATGTTTGCAACAAAAATGCAATGACGAAGTTGTGAGAACGTGCCTATTTATATGTGTGCACCACGAGTCGCTCAGTATTCGAAATGTTTTTGCTTCTGACGGATTAAAGTGACATTTACGATTTAATCGTCGAACAATTGAAGTATATACCCAAGATCATTCTACTGCGGCAGTTTTCTAATTACATAGATTATGTGTGGGATAAACTTCCAGAAGATATTAGAGCGGATCCCGAAATTCAACAACATCGTCGGTGCCTGGAACATTATAATTTACCGTGTCATCAAACGCATATTGACGGTCCACCGCCATTGATAAAGAATTGCGGTGCATGTCAGCAACGGCGTCGAGCGAATCCGTAAAAGGCGGCAGTCTGCTGAATCGTGCGATAAACGCGCTTCCTTTCGAGTTACATATTCCCGGCTATCAGTTTTGCGGCCCGGGCACTCATTTGGAAAAGCGATTGGCGAGAGGTGATCAGGGTATAAATCCACTGGACGCGGCGTGCCGCGATCACGACATAGCGTATTCTCGGAGTAACGATCTCGCGAAGAGACACGCGGCGGACCGGATACTCGCCGAAAAAGCGCGAAGACGCATCGTCGCGAAGGATTCCGCTCTCGGTGAGAGAGCCGCAGCCACAGCTGTCTGGGCGGCGATGAAAGCCAAGACGAAGATCGGTATGGGTATGAAAACGAAGACGAAGAAAAAGGCGGCGAAAAAAAAACGGATACTTCCGGCAGCAAAATGCGGCGGCATATTGCCGATTCTACCAATGTTTGGTGCGCTCGGATCTTTGATCGGCGGAGCGGCTGGTGTGGCAAAAGTGGTGAACGATGGCAAAGCCGCGCGACGTCAGCTCGAGGAGCTACAACGCCACAATCGCACGATGGAAGGTCGCGGACTGTATCTCGCTCCGTACAAGTATGGGCGAGGAGTGTATCTCGCCCCGTACAAACGCGGGCAGGGAGTAACAGCCAAAAAGAAAAAAAAACGTCATTAAAAAAAAAAACGTTAAAAATGCCTACGGGTGTGACAACAAACGTACAATTGGATCAACTGGCAAGACGCATGCGTGTACCATACTTTAGAGGTGTTTTTATGCGTAACGCATTACCGATAAGCGGTGTACGTCGAAACGAGAGCGGTATCGTAAATCTAGATGATGCGACGGGTCCTGGGACTCATTGGGTGGCGTATGCAAAGAGGGAAAATTACGTGGTGTATTTCGACAGTTTTGGTAATCTTCGGCCGCCTAAA
The DNA here is from genome assembly GCA_901521435.1 of Crematogaster levior. NCBI lineage: Eukaryota > Metazoa > Arthropoda > Insecta > Hymenoptera > Formicidae > Crematogaster > Crematogaster levior. The sequence goes on from CABEGB010000995.1 coordinate 71,041, forward strand.
GAACTCGCGCAGTATTTCGGAGACGGTGTGACGATAGAATATAATCACGCATCTTATCAACGTTACGGTCAGAACATCTGTGGACAGATGTGTCTATGGTTTCTCCGAACAGTCGGCACGCGCGAATTTAAAGCTTGACGAGGTGTCGTGAGGACTCAGTATTCATTGAGGGACTTCTTTCATCATGTCGCTGACGCTTACGTTGACCGGAAAGAGCAGTGTCCTTGCCGTAAACTACTTTCCACCCATAGATTTGAGCGATGACGATTACGAGCTCGGTCTAATGGACTTTGAAACTTATTACACGATACCGAACGTGAATGCTTCGAATAATAAATTTTACTTTGACAACGATTTGGAAATTACGATTCCCGAGGGATCGTACGAGCTGCAAGCCATAAATGATTTTTTGAGGCGTGCAATTTCGCGAAAACGTCCGCGACCCGTCGACGATGAAGATGAAGAATATCCGATAGTGCTCCGCGCTAATTACAGTACTATGAAAAGCGAGATTAAATGCGCATACAAAATAAACTTTAGCAAGCCTAACAACATTGGACCGCTGCTGGGATTTTCATCGTACCGCGTGCTGAAGCCGGGACAGTGGCACGAATCGGACATGCCGATTAACATCATCAACGTGAACATTATCCGCATTGAGTGTAACGTGACCGCGGGCGCGTACTGCAACAGTAAACCCGTGCACACGATACATGAATTTTCACCGAGAGTGCCACCAGGATATAAGATATCGGAAACGCCGACGCAGATCATTTATCTGCCGATCGTCGCACGGAGCATTACGGATTTAACGATACGCATCGTCGATCAGGACGGACGATTGCTCAACTTTCGAGGAGAAGAGATCACCATCAGGTTGCACGTACGACGACGACGGCGATAACGCGTGCAACGCATGAGATGCTCGTATTGAACGGATCGGAGCGCGTGAGAGACAAGCAGACCAACTTTGAGAGAACGATAGCGACGTCAACGTTTGACAATATTCAGTCACGCGGTTGTATCAAGAAAAAGAAACTCAACGCAACGAACGTTGAATTTTTAAAATCTTTGGGATTCGCGGTGCGAAACGTTTGATCGACGCGACAATGACTGACATCCTCAACATCGGGGACGAGCCAATCTTCGACGATCGCATCGTCAAGATCGAGTCTCACACGTACAATCCGTTTGCCAACACGACGATCGGACATAGCGACGAGATAAGAATACCCATACAGCAACAGGATCTACAGGGTGTTTGATAATTCGAACGTCAACCATAAAATGCAAGTAGAGTAGGTTAAACTGAGTAGAAAAGTCCTGTATCATTTTGCGATTTTCGTAATAATTAATGAGATATTAATTAAAGAAGATCGACCAATACGCGCGAATCTAAGCGCGCGGCGAGAAGAGACAACCCATGATTATTGTGTAGCGTTTGAGTACGCGGGGAGAAGGAACAGCCTACCGTTATTGTCTAGCATTTTAGCGCGCGGGGAGAAGGGATAGCCACAACCATTGTTACGCGATTGTTTAGGCGCGTGACAAAGCGTTGCGAGAAGCGCGTAATACTAGAATACCGCGGCGACCGCCCCGAATTGTTCTCTCGCATTGTTTTGCATCTCTCTCTCTCTCTTTCTCTCCCTCTCGGTAGGCTGTTCCTTCTCCCCGCGCACTCAAACGCTACACAATAATCGTGGGTTGTCTCTTCTCGCCGCGCGCTTAGATTCGCGCGTATTGGTCGATCTTCTTTAATTAATATCTCATTAATTATTACGAAAATCGCAAAATGATACAGGACTTTTTTACTCAGTTTAACCTACTCTACTTGCATTTTACGGTTGACGTTCGAATTATCAAACACCCTGTATACACGTTGCCATGTGAAAGTCTTCTATACATCGAGGGAAAATTAACGATAAGCAAACCTGCCGAGGGATCTGATGTGACATTGGGAAATAATTGCGTCGCATTCATGTTCGATGAGATTCGATACGAACTTGACGGTGTGGAAATTGATCGCAACAGAAATGTGGGAATTACCAGCACGCTCAAAAACTATGTATCGCTATCGTATGACAAAGGAATGATTATGCAAAATGCTGGATGGAATATTTCATCAGTCATATTGAATGGATACTTCAACTTTTGCGTACCACTGAACACACTATTGGGATTTTGCGAAGATTACAAATCTGTGGTTATTAACGCTCGTCACAAATTGATTTTAATACGCGCACGCAACGACAACAATTGCGTTGTGGGAAATCCTGCGCTCGAGCCCGTGATTGATATATTCAAGATACAATGGCGAATGCCTCACGTTATGCTGAAGGAGATAAATAAGCTATCGATGCTGCGTACTTTGGAAAGCGGACGATATCTCAACATGGGTTTTCGTTCGTGGGACCTGTACGAGTACCCGCTGTTGCAAAACACTACCAAGCATTCGTGGGCTGTAAAAACCACGAGTCAGCTTGAAAAACCGCGATACGTTATTTTTGCGCTACAAACTGGTCGAAAGAACGTCATGTTCGAGGATACGAGCCGATTCGACGATTGTAAACTGACCAACGTGAAACTCTATTTGAACTCTGAATTTTATCCATACGATGACCTGAACTTAGATTTTGATAAAAAAAGATGTGCTATGCTTTATGATATGTATGCACGTTTTCGTCAATCCTATTACGGATGTGCCCACTATGAAACGTTTTGTACGGTGCTTACGTTTCTAGAGAAAGGACCTTTTGTGGTCATCGATTGCTCACGACAAAACGAGTCCGTCAAGAGTGCCACCGTGGATGTGAGATTGGAATTTGAGTGCAAAGAGAATGTACCGGCAAATACCACCGCGTACTGTCTCATTATACACGATCGCGTGGTTCAGTATAACCCGTTGACCAACGTAGTGCGCAAAATCAGCTGAATACCACAGCATTGATATAAAATGTACGATGCATTAAGATCGACCGCAGTCTTTTTTCAACAACAATAAAAAAAACATGTCCGTACCGACGTTTATGGATCTGCAAGGCTTTATCGTCGGCAGAAACTTTGTCGTGAAGGAGTTTGCCGCTCTCAGAGAGGGATCCGTTCTCTCTCACTATATTTTTGGAAGCGCCGAACCATGGTGGCTTCTCACCAAAGCGGAAAAACAGCATGCGTCCTGGTTGACGGCGAATCATCATGGATTACAATGGGAGGACGGAATGATTCCATACGGCATGGCTAGAACTTTGATTACGACGGCGGTGATGGGTGCGACGGAGAACGAGATATCACCCATCGTGTACGTCAAGGGACATGAAAAACGAGAATGGCTGCGGGATCTGTTACTGGATGACGCGAGAGAAGAAGTCTATATCGAAAATATTGATACACATTATGAAGACATTGAATCTTTGAATAAGTTGAATATTATGTATACGCTGCGTTGCCAGAAACATGTATCAAACTGCGCTTTACAAAATGTATTTAAAATATTCAATTGGTGGTCCGACCATAAAAATATACATGTAACCAATTGTACTTTACGAGAAAAAAAACGTACATCCAAGTGATGGTCTAACTATAAAAATAAATATATTATTAATCAAAATAGATGTCAATTTTTTCCCCTTCCACCCATATTCCTTTTCCCCTGTATAGTTAAGATTATATCTTTGTTCTCGTAATTTCTACGCTGACATTGGTGCTTGAAAATTTAGGAGGGGAATAATCCCCTCCCCATTGTAATTCTTTTTTATCAACGAGCTGAAGAACACGATCGTACACGTTCAGTGTTGCATCAACCGCTGTACGAACCGCTCAGCGAACAACTTCCCGTTATAAGAACAATGGACTACGGCATAAATTATTATTCCAATTGAATGTGATAAAAAGATCTGGATGGGTAAGCATCATATTTATACAGGTGGCCCATCGAAAAGGAAACAAACTGAATAACTCTACAAAAAAAATTTTTCGAAAAATGCAAAACATGTCAATTATTATTGAAGGGGACATCTATTGACGTAAAACTCTTACTCAACTTCCACCCCCCCAGCGGGGGTGGCAACCCTTTAAAAATTTTAACGAGAAGGGGGGGTCGAATAATATATCATTGAAAGGTCTCAATTCTCTATAATTCTTACGTTTAATTTTTTTTTTAAATTTGATCGATTTGTTTAGAAGATACAGAGTGTTTTATCTAAAACAAATAAATCTTTATAATCTTTAACCAGGTCATTAATCGGTTGCAAGAGGTGTTCAAATTGTGTTAGTTAGCGTAGTAATTGTTTGAAATGTTGATAAAGCTTAAAGCTTCAAGTTTTGAATTTATTCCACGT